>MU696188.1:0-40841 GCA_026770625.1 Nicotiana glauca | reverse complement strand
ATATATATATATATATATATATATATATATATAAAAACTGGAAACTGCATTTGATTGTGTTAAACTGCTTAAGCTTAACATGCTATAAAAACCATAAGGCAAACTGGTTAGGATTCTGCCACTTTTCTTATGCATATCCTGAATCTGTAACATTCATCTAGATATCATGTTCTTAGGATTTCTGAACTTCTTCAAAATCTGTGTTTTAGGCGTGTTGTTTGTTTACCTATATACATGCAGGAGAAAATATGAGCCTTCTAGCTATTTGTCCCTATTTGCTTGTCCTACATGTCATTTTCCTGTCGCCTAGATTTTCACCTTTTAAAAACCTTAGGTTGTCTAGAACTGTCCAGATCTAGATGTCCTAAATTCCTCCAGGACCATAAGGAAGGGATGGGTAGCAGCACGCTTAGAGGTCATTAATTAAACCCGCTTATATAACCACTAAGGGGAGGGTAAAGGGTAGTAAAAGGATATGATGACTTGTGCTCTAATGTCATGTGTATTCCCTTATCGAGGAGTGATTACCGGGCATTACATGGGTATGATTCTGCAGGCTAATCAACTTAGGACTTCCCTTTCCCAATTCCCATATGTGTTTAAATTCTCTAAACTTCCTTTTCTTTACATATACATGTATAAGCTGTCCAAACCTCTTTTGCCTTCATTATTTGAACTTCCTTGATCATATATGCATTTAGATGGGGAAAGCTAGTTTATTTGCAAAGACTTTCTTACTTGTTAATTGACTAATTCACATAGTTTATGTTCTGCTGGGACCCACCATTTTGGACCGCGAGGGGTGCCGAACACCTTCCTCTCAAGGTTATTTTGAGCTCTTACCCTAACCTCTGGTAATGCAAACTAGTTACATGAGTTAATCGCTCTAGGTGCCCTAACGCACCATAATCCGTTAGGTGGCGACTCTTCAAATATTCAATCCCCAAAAGGAAACGAGTTTTCCCCCATGAATGTCGAAACCCGGACTTCCCCACGAAGGGGAAAAAAGTGGGCGCGATAGCATGGCGACTCTACTGGGAATATTTTTAGGCTCTTACCATAACGAACTTATTTTATGAATTAGTCCAAGCATGCTTTATCCCGTGTACCCTTTCCCCTTATTTGAATTTAACTGCTTTCAAGCATTTATGATTTCTTTATTTTCCTGAAACTGACTTGTCTCTTTGTTTTCTTTTTTCGTAACTGTCTTTCAATTATTTAAATACTGCATTTATTCTTTTTTCTTACGTGCAAATACTTGACAACATGCTATTTTTTGTTGCATAAATCATGCTCAAAATCATATTTCACTTGTGCGTAATCAATCCTATAGCAATGTTGGATGAGTGTTTGCGCTCTTCCTATATATCATCCTTTAAATTCGGAAAGGCGTATTTGCATTAAAACTAGTTGATCAGCGGTGCATTCGACGATTTCGTTCCTTTCCCCCTCAAGTTGTTCACTTGAGGGTCCCAGTCTAGACCCTTATAGCAGCCTTACTCTGATTAATTTTACATGCATCATGGTCAAACCTAGCCGGATTAATATGTTATCTGCATAATAACCCTTTAATACAAGCCTCGTCCAAAAGTCCATCGGGTTTTTCACAAATAACAATGGACATAATCACGATTGTGTGCATTAATTTGGAGAAATAAGTGCCAATATGCTAATCATTACTATATAAATAGACGAACCTGGAGGGGGGAAAGGGCCTAACTATCTCTTGTTTTGCAGAAAATGAGGCACAACTAGATTCGATATGGTCATTAGCATACCCTCACTTTTGCTAGATTGGTGGAGGGATCTTCCCTCAAGTGACCAAAATCATATGAAACGAGTCTTAGGAAATTTGCCTTCTCTGTTGGATCTTCAACCAAACAAGATGCTAATCGAGGCTGCCACTCTATTTTGGGATAAAGAAAGAGCTATTAAATCTAGCGAGAGGCTGGAATATCTGGAGTACAATTTAATGGAATTAGAGGGGAAGATAAGAAAGAGGGTAACCGACTGCCAGAACGCTGAAGGAAATGAAGGATTGCATTTGGCAAGAGCATTCCTACTGTTGAACCTGCGCGAGCTGGGAGAGTTGATCGACAACAACATCCGGTCTGGAGAGGGTCATTCTAGGACCAAATAGATTAGGTTTACTTGCTTTCTAAATATCATAAGGCCAAGTGCCATTATTTTATTTAATATCATTTTGGGTCGTCTATTTTCACATTAATGAAATGAGGCAATTATTGGGACACAATTTCTCCAAATTTCTTTGTCGCTAGGCCTAACTCGGGCACAACGAGGTTCCCAAATTAGGACGCAAATTTACATTCCCGCAATATGTGTTTAAATACTGCAAACATTTCAGAACCCTTACTGACTTGTTTACCTTTTTATGATTCTTTATTTTTTATTTCCATCCCCTAAGGTTGGTTCGCACATACTGGCATCACCAACATGCCTAAAGGTCTTCCATATCCTTCTCTTCCAAGTAATCCTACAAGTAAAGGAAAAGTCAGAATAGATGATACAATGCAGTGCAATAGTTGAGGAGGAGGAGGAAGAAGGCCTCACTATTCAGACTATGGAGAAGGGAGCTGTTCTCAGGAACTGGACCACCACACCATCCCGGGCCCACAGAGTCCCTAGGTAGCTCAGCAGATCTTATTTCTATATCCATTCTAGGCATTTAAGATTTTCAGTAATTTTGTTTTAAAGACTTACTTGTTTCAAAATAAATGTTCGATTCATCGAGCGGTACTTGTTTGGATGTTTTTTTCAATTTTAATCAAATGCATTTCTCTTTATTATTCATTATTATTTTATACACTTTTTCTTTCTACAACGTTATTATTACTTTTCCTGATGAACCAGTGATTGTGACATGTAATGAGACAACATAATATGAGGGTAGTGATTCGGATGAAGAAGATGAAATACCCAAGGAAGTTGTTAGGGAGGTTGAAAACTTTGAGAATAAGCCTAAGTCCAACATGGACGAAACCGAAGCAGTAAATTTGGGGGACGCCGAGACAGTCAAGAAGACTCGCATCAACATTCACTTATCACCGACAGAGAAAGAGGAGTACATTCATTTCTTAAAGTTATATGAGGATATTTTTGCGTGGTCGTATGATGACATGACCGGTTTAAGCACGTACATAGTGGCTCACAAGTTGCCTACTAATCCCATGTGTCCGCCAATAAAGCAGAAACTCGGAAAATTCAAACAGAATATGAGCCTGAAAATCAAGGAGGAAGTTACTAAGCAGATCAAAGCCAAAGTTCTCAGGGTGGTTTAGTACCCCACCTAGTTAGCCAATATTGTGCTAGTTCTGAAGAAGGATGGGAAGGTCAGAGTATGTGTTGACTATCAAGATTTAAATAGAGAAAGTCCCAAGGACGACTTTCCACTGCCAAACATACGCATCCTGATCGACAATTGCACCAAACATGAACTCCAATCCTTTGTAGATTTCTTCATGGGCTATTACCAGATCTGGATGGATGAAGAAGACACAAAGAAAACAACTTTTATTACACTATGGGGGGGGGGGTATACTGCTACAAGATGATGCCATTTGGTCTAAAGAATGTTGGGACTACCTACATGAGAGCCATGACAACCATGTTCCATGATATGATACACAAAGAAATAGAGGTGTATGTGGACGACGTTATTATCAAATCCAAGAGGGCCGCACATACATAGCAGACTTGAGAAAGTTATTTGACAGGTTAAGGAGGTACAACTTAAAATTGAACCCCACAAAGTGTGCATTCGGGGTTCCCGCAGGAAAGTTACTGGGATTCATTGTCAATCATCGATGGATCGAGCTGGACCTATCTAAAGTTAAGGCTATTTAGGAGTTACCACCACTCAGAAGCAAAAAGGACGTGATGAGCTTCCTAGGACCTCTCAACTATATCAGTCACTTCATAGCGCAGTCCACAGTCATATGTGAACCCATCTTAAAGATGCTGAGGAAAGATTCCGAAACAAGCTGGACCAAGGATTGTCAGAAAGCTTTCGACAAAATCAGGGAATACTTGTCCACACCACCAGTCTTGGTCCCGCCAGAGCCAGGACGGCCTTTGCTACTCTATCTATCTGTATTGGATGGAGCCTTCGGATATGTTCTGGGACAACATGATGAGATAGGGAGAAAGAAGCAAGCCATATACTACTTGAGTAAGAAGTTCACACCTTCCGAAGCGCGGTACTCTCTGCTGGAACGAACTTGTTGTACTTTGTTATGGACAAACTAGAAGTTGAGGAATTACTTCTGTGCCTATACCACGTACCTCATATCCAGGATGGACCCTTTGAAGTACATATTTCAGAAATCCATGCCGACTGGAAAGTTAGCCAAATGGAAGGTACTGTTGAGTGAGTTCGATATCGTCTATGTAACATAAAAGGTGGTCAAAGGACAAGCATTGCCAGATCATCTTGCTGAAAATCCGGTGGGAGGAGAATACGAACCCTTGAAAACGTATTTTCCTGATTAAGAGGTGTCATTCGTAGGAGAGGACATTACCGAAGCATACGACGGTTGGAGGATGTTCTTCGATGGAGCAGAAAATTTCAAAGAAGTAGGAATTGGAGTGTTTTGGTATTAGAAACGGGTCAACATTATCCGGTATCTGCTAAACTTAGATTTCTCTACACCAACAACATGGCAGAGTATGAAGCCTGCATACTAGGACTCAACATGGCAATCAATATGAATATTTAGGAGCTGCTAGTAATCGGTGATTCAGATTTTCTTATGCACCATGTACAAGGAGAGTGGGCCACCAAGAATTCCAAAATATTGCCATATCTGCATCACGTACAGGAATTGAGAAAAAGGTTCACAAAGATAGAGTTTCGGCATGTGCCCAGAATTTAGAATGAGTTTGTCGATGCATTGGCCACCTTCTCATCCATGATACAACATCCGGACAAGAATTTCGTTAATCCCATCCTAGTGAGAATCCATAATCAACCAGCTTACTACGCTCACGTCGAGGAAGATACAGATGAAAAACCTTGGTTCCATGACATCAAGGAGTATTTGGCGAAAGGAGAATACCTAGAGCATGCTCATCACATTCAAAAATGCACACTCCGGAGATTGTCCAATCACTTCTTCCACAGCGGAGGAAACTAGTACAGAAGAACTTCTGATTTGGGATTGCTAAGATATGTCGACGCAAAAAAAGCTTCTAAACTTCTTGAGGATATACATGCGGGGACTTGCGGCCCGTAAATGAATGGTATTGTCTTGGCCACAAAGATACTTAGGGCCGGATACTTTTGGATGACTATGGAGACAGACTGCGTCCAGTATGTCCGCAAATGTTAGCAATGTCAAGTGCATGCCGATATGATAAAAGTGTCGCCAAATGAGCTCAATGCAACAAGCTCACCTTGGCCTTTCTCCGCCTGGGGAATGGATGTCATCAGTCCTATCGATCCTCTCGCTTCAAATGGGCACATATTTATTCTGGTAGCCATTGATTACTTCAAAAAATGGGTAGAGGTTGTATCTTATAAAGCTGTAACCAAGAAAGTCGTCGCAGACTTTGTCAAAGATCATATTGTTTGATGATTCAGAGTTCCCGAGTCTATTGTCACTGACAATGCGGCCAATCTCAAGGGTGATCTGATGAAAGCCATGTGTGAAACTTTCAAAATCAAGCACAAAAATTCCACAGCCTATAGACCTCAGATGAATGGAGCCGTAGAAGCCGCCAACAAAAATATCAAGAAGATACTAAGGAAGATGGTAGAAAACCACAAGTAATGGCACGAGAAGATACCTTTTGTTATGTTGGGATACCGCTCTACAATTCGCACATCAACCGGGGCAACTCCCTACATGCTAGTTTACGGTACTGAAGCTGTTATCCCAGCCGAGGTAGAGATTCTTTCTTTAAGAATCATACAGGAAGCTGAACTCAGCGATGCATAATGGATAAAGAGCCTCTATGAGAAATTGGCCCTTATAGATGGAAAAAGAATGAACGCAATATGTCATGGTCAGCTTTATCAGAATAGAACGTCTAGAGCTTTCAACAAAAGAGTTAAACCAAGACAATTTGCACCAGGACAGCTGGTGCTGAAGAAGATCTTCCCACATCAAGATGAAGCCAAAAGGAAATTCTCTCCCAACTAGCAAGGTCCTTACATGGTTCTAACAGGAGGAGCACTCATACTTGCAGAAATGGACGGAGAAGGCTGGCCAAAACCAATCAATTTAGACGTGGTCAAGAGATACTATGCGTAAACTATTTACATTTCCTCATTTGATATAATTGAACTACACTTGACCTGATTCCCATTTAAGAGGGGATACGTAGGCAGCCCTGGGGGTTCGGTCATATCATAATAAAATTTCCATTTCCCCAAGATTAGAAATTGGGGCAAAATTTTGAGGAGGACCCTCAAAATTCTGGAGCAAGTCCAGCCGATGCCAACATATGTCAGACAGTCAGAAATCGGTTAAGAAACTGGGGCAAAATTTTGAGAAGGATTCTAAAAATTCCGAAGAAGGTTCAACAAGGCTCGTTACCCGCAAACGGCCGAAGGATCATCTACCAAACTGGGGCAAAATTTTGAGGAGGACCCTCAAAATTCTAACATAAGAAAGCTGCATTGTCTTTGAAATGTGTTATATTCACTAGTTCATCTAAAGTTACATGACATTTCAATATGTTTCTAAATAACTCTATTTTTATCAATAGTTGCATACCTTCGAAAACTCTATTTTCATAATAGTCATGTGTTACCCAGGGAAACTCAAACGAGGCTTCCAAAATGGAGCATAGCAAGGCCAACAGACAATGGCACGAACCAACCTCCCCTTACAAAACTTGCAATTTTTCTTTGAGCGCAGGCACATCTGACATAACGATAGCATTCGCAAACATATATACACGAAACAAAGTCACTATCGAACGTGCCACCAGACACTGAACGTACCCCCAGCTAAGAAACATTCTTACCCTTATTTGCTATTTGTTCTTTGAATGGGAATAAGCCCTGTCCCGCATCCTGCATGAGGCTAATCCCTGCCTCGGAGGCTAATCCCTGCCTCTATATTTTCATGAGGCTAATCCCTGCCTCCATACTTGCATGAGGCTAATCCCTGCCTCCATACTTGCATGAGGCTAATCCCTGCCTCCATACTTGCATGAGGCTAATGCGTGCCTCCATATTTGCATGAGGCTAATCCCTGCATCCATATTCGTATGAGGCTAATCCCTGCCTCCATATTCGCATGAGGCTAATCCCTGCCTCCATATTTGCATGAGGCTAATCTCTGCCTCCATATTTGCATGAGGCTAATCCCTGCCTCCATATTTGCATGAGTCTAATCCCTGCCTCCATACTTGCATGAGGCTAATCCCTGCCTCCATACTTGCATGAGGCTAATCCGTGCCTCCATGTCTGTATGAGGCTAATCCCTGCCTCAATGTATACATGAGGCTAATCCCTACCTCCAAATTTTCATGAGGGTAATAACTGCCTCTATATTTGCATGAGGCTAATCCCTGCCTCCATATTTGTATGAGGCTAATCCTTGCCCCTATATCTGCATGAGGCTAATCCCTGCCTCCACATTTGCATGAGGCTAATCCCTGCCTCCATAATTGCATGAGGCTAACCCCTACCTCCATGTCTGCATGAGGCTAATCCCTGCCTCCATATCTACATGAGGCTAATCCATGCCTCCATATTTGCATGAGGCTAATCCTTGCCTCCATATCTGCATGGGACTAAGCATTGTCCCTCATTGCAAAAATATTGCTCTACTCCGATACTATTTATATGCTTTTCTATCGGGCTAAGCTCTGACTTTCATTTCAAAAGACTAAGCCTTGTCTTGGTAACCATATTATCACATCTCATGGGCTGAAATATTGCCAATCTATCCAAAGGCATCATAGTCTAAAGGCATCATCCTCAGAGCCGGAAGACACCATGCCATGGCCTAAAGATCTCTCAAATTTGCATATCATTATTCAAAGGTGTCATGGTTCGGAGGCACCATCTTCATGGACCGAAAACATCATTTCATGGCTTGCAAATCCCTCACTGAATAATTCATGGCCTAGGACATCATGGTCTGAGGACGTCATCCTTAACCGTCTGAAGACAATTCTCATGGTCCAAAAGGGAATCTGCATCATATTTAAATTCTCGCACAAATACATGTAGCATCCCCTTACTTGCAGGTGACAAGTAAGCAACTGCTATCCCAGTGGGAGCAACCTCGCTCCAGTTCCTACTACCATCTCAAACTTGACCATTCATCATAACCACTTATCCCGAAATCTCGTGTCCATTTTTGTATTGACATCATCGGTACATTCCGCCGATGGATCTGGAACTACACATGGCCTGATTCATGTAAAACCAGGGATATGTAGGCATCTCAAAGACCAGAGTCCGGCCTATATCTTTCAAAACATCCCATTCGGTCAAATTGACCATCATTTCTTTACTCGAAAACTCTTTCATCCTTCCCGAGTAAAGAGGGGCAGCTGTTGATACCCAATTTTTCCCTATAATATTTTTGAAATGCATATATACCTTTAAAACTACGCATTAGCATCAACTGGTATTTTTTAAAATAATTTTTACTTTTTTAAAATTAATTTATCTCAGTATTTTATTCATATAAATAATTACAAAATTGCATCACAAATATTTTAAAACATTTCTTGATTTAATATTACTATTTATGGTCCTATTAAGTCCAAATTATTTCATAAACGGCCAAATTTACATTTTTTGGCTACAAGTGCAATAATTTTGCAGTTACAGCCCATGCATACATCATTACATTATTATACTAAAAATTAGCCCGATATATTTTTAAAATATTTAACAACTATTTTAAAGTATCCCCGTGCATAAAAATTATTTTTCTCATTGTTAATTATTTGATAAAATAATTTTTATTCAAATACCTGGGTATTTAACAAATGGTCCTTTTATTACAAACTTAACCCTTTTAATACCAGCCCAAAACCCCCTTAATATTAAACCAAAAAATCAGCCCAAAACCCCTAGGCCCAATCTGAATTTACCCGACCCAATACCCTGGCCAATCCTGGGCGTTGATAATTTTGATCAACGGTCCAGATTTTTCCTACCATAATTAAACCCTAATGATCCCCCCCTCCAACCTCTCATTTCCTCTCCTCCCACTGCCCTCACTCACCTCTCCTCTTCTAAAATGCTCTCCAATCTTAACCCTTACTCACCATCATTGTTATTCATCTACTGCCGTTCATAGTGGTTTCTCACCACCATGAGGCCTCTACTGGCCTCTCCTATGCTGGTATCGCCATCTCTAAGGTCCTCGAGGGACCAGGGTCAGTCCGGTTACACCTGTGGCCCTTTCTTTCCTGTTTTAGGCCGTTCCGGTTCGATTTCGAGTAAGATCTTCCTATTTCACCTTAAACCTATGGATTTCTAAGCCTACTTCTTCGTCTCTATGTTGTTTTTCTCGAAACCTTAATTTCGTCCTTTGAACTTCTCAGATCTATACAAGGTCTGCGACGGATTGAACTTATTTTACATGAGTTTTTACAAATATCTTTTGATTTTCGAATAGCTTCCCATTTTTCTAAACTAGGGTTTACTGAAAATCTCTTTCTTCTAACTGTTTTGCTAATTTTAAGTATTTAATCTTCTATTTATGTGTTTT
Source organism: Nicotiana glauca (assembly GCA_026770625.1). NCBI lineage: Eukaryota > Viridiplantae > Streptophyta > Magnoliopsida > Solanales > Solanaceae > Nicotiana > Nicotiana glauca. The sequence continues at coordinate 31,137 of MU696188.1, read as the reverse complement.
TACTGATTTCGAAGAGTTTGCTTCAACCCTAACTAGTTTATGCTAAAGCCCTAATTTTCTTATGTTTTTGCTTCGATTCTGAGTCTTTCCGAGCTACTTGTTACATTATTTGTGTTGTGCTTTGACTTTCATGATTTCCCCCTTAGTCTAATTCAAAATCTTGTGACTTTTACCCTAGTTCATCTCTACTAGGGTTTCTGGGTCGATACCTTGGCTAATTTATGTGTGTTTATGAAGTTTTATTTAGCTTACTCGTCTATTTGTGGACAACTGATATTTTTCCTCTCTTTAAATTAGTACTACTTTGGATTTTGATTTATTGATTTGCCTGGTTAAAATTTATGTGCTGATTCTTGATTTATTCCCTTGTTTACGACTTTAATTATTCTTCTTACTTTTTTGCCTATAATGTTTCTGATTTTTCGTGATTATTTCCGTAATTAAGCTCCTATTTGTTTACCCCTTTACTTAGGTGACTCATGTCCTTTAACCGTTGAGTAGTTGTCCTTAATTAAAGGAAGACTACGCTGATTTCGTGTGTGATTGATTTTATTAATTTCCCTAATTGATGAGTTTTGATTTCTTTTACCTTACTCTACTCCACTCCTAAACTGCTATACCACTTTGTCACGACCCCAAACCGATGGGCCGTGACGGGCACCGGTACTTTACTCAACTGAGTACCAACGTTACGTATCTTTCATATTACATCATTACATACACAAGACATACGGGCCTAATAGGCCGACATGATCCTTTATAAACTCAAAATATAGGCCGACCAGGCCGTACAATCTTTTATATACACGATATATGTCTACAAGCCTCTAAGAGTACATAAATGCCATAAAGGTCGAGACAGAGTTCTTCCATACCAAATAATATACGTCTAAATCATACTAACCAAACGAGCAACTCCGAAGCAAATGGAGCGCACCAACATCTTCCGCTGAGCTGATAGCCTACTTGGAGGGCTCTCGACCTGTCTATCAGGACCTGCGGGCATGAAACGCAGCGACCTCAAGTAAAAGGGACGTCAATACGAATAATGTACCGAGTATGTAAGGCACATAAATAAGTACATAAGAGACATGGAAAAAATATAGAGTACATGACTCAACCTGTAAGTCTGAATAACTTTGTAAATCATAAATTACTTTTAGCATCATGCATATGCGTATGAATGTCATGTCGTGCATAGGTACATGTTTCATAACATCATCAGCCTCTGAGGGCATCCCATCATATCATATCGGCCACTGTGGGCAAAATCATCATCGTATACCAGCTGATCAGGTGGTGGTACGTATATAATGCCATAACCTTTTTCATATCCCATATACATATATATACATACATATATACGCATATATAACGCCGTTTGAATCATATTTCAGCCACTGTGGGCAACATCATCATCATACACCAGCAGATCAGGTGGTGGTGCGTAATTAACGTCGTAACCTTTTTCCCGTAATCCATATAAATATAATATACATATATACGCGTATATAATGTCATCTGATCATGGGTCAATGCACATATATAAATGAGTGAAATGCATGAAAAATACGTAATAATATTAATATTCTTTTTCGGATAAACTTTTTCAACTGTGTATTATTCTGAGACCCACGAGCAGAAGATAATAATATTTTTCATGGGGAATCAAGAATATAGACACCCCTACTATTTCTATGAATAGAGTAATTTATGAAAACTGTGTGTTTGCTCGTTTATTCAGTATCATATGGACCATGCCAAAAGAAAGAAGGGAGGGCCTTAACATACCTAGATTAGAGAAAAAAATCGTATGATATTCTGGGGAAAGATTGCACCCATAACTTCATTATATGCAGCCGACCTCCCAGTGCAACGATACCACAATTGTGGGAAGGGAAGTTAAAATATTTGTTGTTTCAACTCTTTCCATTTCATATGGTCAGTGATAGTCTTCATAGAACAATACATATGTTCAAAAATTTTGTTGCTCAAGGTCATCATGCACATGACTCTAGACCAATAAAAAAAACGAGATGTATAGGCAAGAGTTAAAAGAAGGCATGTCAAAATGAAGAAATGTCTCTGGAAGACTTCAATTCTAAATGAAGCTTGTTGTACTTTTGAAAGAAAATTCTGAAATTGATGAAGAAGGTTTTGGAAATTGAAAGAGAAACGTTGGAATTGTTTTTGGGTTGGAAACATTTTGTTGAAGCATTCTAACGTTCTGGATTTTAATATTTTGGTTGAAAGGAACTTTTCTTGTGGCTATTAACACAATGAAGACTACTACTTCTTTAATATGTGATAGTAAAGGTAAGGACCAAAATGAACTTCGAGATAAGAATGGTTTTCATTCTAATGACTTTGGTCTTTACTGAAAATAATGGACATTTTCTTTACATTGTGGCTAGCTGCCACGTATTGAGGGGTGAAATCATTAATTTAATCCACTTATTAGTTAACCGGGTAATGTTTCGTTACCCGGTAATTAATCTATTACCAGCATAATTTAAAAATTATCTCAACTTAATTAAATACTACTCTCTATTAACATAACTTGTACACCTTACTATCATGACCATGTAGTACCTTGTATGGCACTAGTCCATAAATACTGGGTATTTTAGCTCGGGCCGTATTTTATCCCAAAATATCAAACTTTGACAAAATTTATTTTCTTAGACTTGCTCCTCCTTTCACCTTCATGAATATACTAATCACTTGTGAAATAGCATAATCCCCAAATAATCTTTTCCTTGGACTGATGTCAATTACCTTACGATAATTTTAACGTAAAATACAGCAGGGTGCAACACTGTCATAACTTATTACTGTGAAGCGTAATATCACAATAATGTAATATTGTCGGGTACAACACTGTTGTAACTTAATACCGCAGGACGTAACATCAATCGTAATATATTACTGCAGAGTATAACATCGTCATAATATAATACTGCGGGACGTAATATTGCGGGGTGTAACATCATTCCCGCCTTTGGAACATTCGTCCTCGAATGTTGACTGATGCTCTTATCATTTTCGTAACTTATAGCTCTTTTGAATACTTTAATACTCTTCTTCCCATTTAAGTTGTTGCTCTGTGAATAAATTTAAAGTTTAGGATATTCCCCCCTTTAGTCTTTTTGCTCATATCATGACCTGTGGTCGAAATCTTCCTAATCTTGCAACTTCTGTTACCTCCTGTCATGCAACCTGTATGACCCTGGCTTTATAGGTGCACTTATGCGATTCATTTTTCCTCTCTCCTTTTATCTTTTAGTCAATCTGTAGGCCTTACTTTGTATATACAAGGCTTAATAGGATGCCTCTCTAGACCTCTATAGGTATACTGAAGTCCTTTGCTCGATACTTTGTAGAACTTGCGAATATGGCCATATCTTATTTCATAGATCTGGTTATCCATTCATATGACTTTACTGCATTTCCATGGGTTATACTATACCATAATTAATTTTTTTCTTCAATCTATCTTTACTGAGGTATGCTTACCAAGCTCGCAGTTACTTTTGTTACCTATCCTTTAGGCATAAATCTTAGTCCTTCAATGCTCCTTCATTACCGTCCGTCTTAAGAATCATGGCCTAATCTCATTTCATACTTTGTAACTTGTGTCTGACCATTGTTGATTTGCCTCAATGTTGATCTATAATCCTCCACTTGAAGACTTGAAACTTCTTACGTAATACATTACTACTAGGGCTTATGTTGAATTGAGGAATATTTGAAGTGATTTCCATAATCACATTTCATAGTGTCTCAATATATTTCACCTTATGGGGGTATCCTAATTTCGTGCCACCAGCGAAATCTTTTCTCCTTCTTTTCTTCTATTTTCTTCTTTTTTTCCGAATCATTATTTAAACGAAGGCCCAAACATCATCCTTTATCTATCACAATTATACCATCATTTTATTACTAGGTCAACATTTCATTCTTTCTAAATGCTGTTAATCTTAGATTCCTTTGAGTTCATTTAGGCTATACCGAACTTTCAATAACTTAGAGGAACCATTTTTTCTCTTGTTTTCATGGACTTAATCCTGAGGGCTTATCCACTCTCGTCACCTTTTCACTTGCCTTTCCTCATCCTTATTCATGTTTCCTTAAAACTTTGTCGCCTATACATATTCATATATAAACTTTCCTTCAATTTACTTGTATCATAGATTTCCTTATGTTATTCTGGAACGTCAAGCAAGACATTACATCGGCTCCAACTTTTCTCTACTTTCTTAACTAGATCTCTCAGTATTTAGAAACCATAGGCTGGAAAGAAGATGCCGCTATCACTCCTGGTTATTGGATCCCGGTGCTTATAGCCTTTTATCCGAAGTATGGATTATTCACGATCTTCTGCCTTGGAATATCTCGTACGTTATTCACCTTTACCTTACTTACCTCAAAATTTCGTATCATATCTTCTATCTCTTTCCCGACCTCCCTTCCATCTTGGTGTAATTTACGTTTATAACTTGAAGCTCTATTATAATACTCGCACCTTTGCTATATACACAATCCGATGGGAGCTTCGTACTGACTTCTTATTAGGCTGATACTTCTTCTAAGTAGCTTTCTTGCAGAGCTATTCTATATTATGGTTTTGTTATATTATTTTTCTTGAGCATCTAATATTAAGAGTGATTCTGTCACGTTCTCAAGCACAACTTCTATAATTTTTCTAGGTCCAATAATTAGACTCTTGATTTACTTGGGTGATGTAATTCTTTAGTTTCCTCTTCCTTCTGATCAGCCTTTTTGTAGGCTTAAGTTATTTTCCGATCTGTGGCTCATGGTATCAGTTATTACCTTAGCCCTTTATGGGTATTATGGAATATCCATGATACAATCTTCTAACAATTCAATCCTTTGTCTATGCCCTGGGCTCAATTCTTTCTTTTAACTTATATTGGAGTCTTCTATGGCTGTATGATTATCATCAAATATGATGCCTGGATAATGCTCCAAATTCTTGAGTGTATCCATAACGTACTAACTCTGGATCATTGATTGAATACTTCCTTCCATTCCATCTTAGTTTTCTTTAAATGTGTGCAATTACTTTTCCTGGTCTTACTGCCCTTTGTTGCGTCCATACTTAGCTTATCTTAGTGTCCATACTTTCCAGAGTTTCCATACAGCTCATATGATCTCGAATATTACTTTTAATTCTTACTTCCCATTCATTAGCCACGGTAGGTGCCATTTTTCTTTGGAATGCTTACAATGTTGTTGCGAGATTATTGTTACACGACCATTTTCTCTTTAGGTCGTTGTGCTTAGATTGAAGCCTTCTTTCTTATCTCCTCAGCTAGTCTTTCATTGTAGTACCTTGGGAGAACCCTTGACTCTCGTAAAGCTGTGAGCTTATTACGGACCTTTTCAATGTCCTTACTTGCCTATAATCATCCGTTGTTGCTTACTTCCATGCCCTTGTGCTTGTATGGTTGCTTCTGAACTAATATTTTGACAGCCTTCCTAGTGGCACTTTATTTTATTCCTGTAACACTCATATGGTATCTTTAGCTACCCTGACTCTTATTTGAATATATCTCAAGTATTATAATGATATTCTCCGAGGCTGAATTCTCCATGTTGGGTTCTACTATATTTATCTTACACGATCTGATGACTCGTCTATAACCTCCTGTTTAGCCATAACTGAGATCTTCCTAAGCAATTACTAACTATTCGTTGGTCCATTCTCATATCAATATTCCTCGTAATCTTTCTTGGGTTATTTACTTTGTTTTAACTTTCGTCTCGCACTGGCTCCTTATTTATTAATAACAGCTCGGGCAGGAACCTTTACTTCCTCTCCTTGACACCGTGCTTATACAATATTCTTGAATCGTAGCATATCTGAAAGATTTGGATAAGTGTCATCTCATTTCTTTTTCATTTATCGCATCCTTTCTTTACCATTCCATAGTCACTAGAACCACTGAATTCTGACTTAATGCCACATTACTCCATATTCCCCCCTTTGGAGGTGTACTAAAAGCTGAAGCCACGAGGATCTACCTATAGATATTTTACCTCTTCATCTTTGGTGTTGTTTCTCAACATCAATGATCCTTACTTGCCTTGCGGCAATTCTTCTGTACCAAGGATGACAAATTCCCTTACTCGCAAGGGTGACACTTAGCGTAACTGACACAAACAATCTCTTAAGCTTAACTTTTCTCACATTGCTTGCTCTAGGGAAGCGTCTCCCTGAATGACTATTCTCTGAATTCATCGTGAATCTTCTTCTATGATCCATTCTATTACCGCCGGAACGAAATCCAAAATTCCTATGATGTCGAGTACTTTCCAATCCTTCAGTCCCTAATTCATATTTAGTTTATCTTGTTTACCAGTCCATACTGATTTCTGTCTCCTCTACTCTCAATTCAAACCACGAACATTAGTTCACCACTACTCTTACACTTTAAAAAGCTCTCTGTTCTTCCTGCTACTTGTGATCTTCATTAGTCTTGTCGGCTGTAAGTCAAGGCTAGAAATTGTACAACACATGTCTTATATCTAGTGTTCTCTTTCCCTAACTGGTATTCCTCTGATTAAATTTTAGAACCTAAACCTTATGTGTTTCATTACTGCCTTAGTCCATCAGTCTTGAGTTCATTCCTGCTTCTGTTTACTGTCTATCTAGCATGCCTAATATACCTTGTTCAATATGTGATTAACATGTCTCAATTTACTTACCTGTCTACTGTTTATCTAACATGCCTAATACTGCTTGGTTCCATATGTGATTAGCATGTCCAAATTATGCTTGCATGTCTATTGTTCATCTAGCATGACTAAATCTTGTTTTGTTCAGCATGCCTACACTATGTCTACTTGTTGATATTTGCCTAGCCTGTCTAATTAAGTTCTTGCCCATTATGTTTTGCTCATGCTAAGTCATATTAGTCCCTCAGGTAACTCTAGTTGTATTATTGATTCTGTCCAGTGTTCATGTGTTTTCAATATGGCTTTACTGTAATCCTTGCTCTATGTCTCAATAACCTACCTTATAGCTAACCTATTAGTTCTGTAGAACCCCTTGAGAATTCTATGTACCATGTTGTTTATGTGCTCCACTATACACTAAGGTGTATTCTATGTATCCCAAACCCTTCTCTCCTTGTGTGGACTCTATTTTTCGAGTGTTTCTGAATCTGGTGGTTCAACAATTTATGTTCTGATTTCATAATGTTTTTCATGCTTTTCTCAAGTTGTTTTACCACCCAAACTAGTATTGGTTTTTCACAAAATCTATTCACTCCTAAGAGCCTTTTTTATGCTATTCACCAAAACCTTTTCAAAATTATGCACTCTCACTTACTCTTAGATTATTAAGTCATTCCCCTCTGGTATGTGTACTGCTTAGAGACCCTTGAGATCTCTCTGAACTTTGGCATATCAGGGTTGACTCTTCCACACTACACATAATCAGTCCTTATTTGAGAAAATCTGGGTGTGAGCACTGCCCGGGATCCTTGAGGTCCTTAGGGAACTCTAACACACCTGGACAGGAAATGTGGCAATGAATCTTGGGCATTTGAGACTAGTGAAGGCCTGGTACACAAGGATTTGCTTTGGGTCTACTTCAGGCTCCTTATAGCTTAATTTATATTTTGTTTATGTAATTCATTCAATCATTGATCTTAATAATTAATTATAAACAGATATTGGGGTGACTAGTGAAAAGGGAGGGTAGTTGTATGGTACTATGGGTAAAATGGGTAGAGAACATGCTATAGGATTTATATTCTACAAATCTGTGTTAGAAGCCAAGATTAGGATTGTTATGTTTGTTTGCATTTAAACCCCATTGAACTTGTGCATTAGATAACATGTTCTTAGGGTATTCATACCTATTGCTTCAACATACTATATCACGTATCCCCATGATTTAATCTTGCACGAGTATTGTCACTTAGAGATCCTGCTCCTAGGCTAATAACCCCGTCTTAATAAAGCTAGGATTTCTGTATGCATTAGATACTATGTGTTTTAGGAACCCTATTTGCATTTCGTTTGATATGTCTATTTTGATTGAAATAAGTAACTGTCTATGAAAAGGTCTAAACAACCTCACACATAGGCATTATGTCTCTAAATACAAGTTGATATAAAATATCTGTTATAACCTGTATCACCAAGATCAACATGGTCATAGGTTAAACAATTTCAACTATTCAAATGGTTCTTGTAATTGTGATCGCATACATTCCCACGCCTAGGCAAGTCTTAGGTAATTAGTCTCTTTCTCTCTCTCTCTCTCTCTCTCTCTCTCTCTCTCTATATATATATATATATATATATATATATATATATATATGTATATGTATATGTATATATATATATATATATATATATATATATAAAACTGGAAACTGCATATGATTGTGTTGAACTGCTTAAGCTTAACATGCTATAAAAACCATAAGGCAAACTGGTTAGGATTCTACCACTTTCCTTATGCATATCCTGAATCTGTAACATTCATCTAGATATCATGTTCTTAGGATTTCTGAACTTCTTCAAAATCTATGTTTTAGACGTGTTGTTTGTTTGCCTATAACTTTCAGTAAATATGAGCCTTCTAACTGTTTGTCCCTATTTGCTTGTCCTACATGTTATTTGCTTATCGCCTAGATTTTCACCTTTTAAAAACTTTAGGTTTTCTAGAACTGTCCAGATTTAAAAGTCCTAAATTCATCCAGGACCTTAAGGAAGGGACGGGTAGCAGCACACTTAGAGGTTGTTAATTAAACCCGCTTATATAACCACTAAGGGGAGGGTAAAAGGGTAGTAAAAGGATATGATGACCTGTGCGTTAATGTCATGTGTATCCCCTTATCGAGGAGTGATTACCAGGCATTGCATGGGTATGATCCTACAGACTAATCAACTAAGGACTTCCCTTTGTCAATTCCCATATGTGTTTAAATTCTCTAAACTTCCTTTTCTTTACTTATACATGTATAAGATGTCCAAACATCTTTTACCTTCATTATCTGAACTTCCTTGATCATCTATGCATTTAGATGGGGAAAGCTACTTTATTTGCAAATACTTGCTTACTTTTTAATTGACCAATTCACATAGTTTAAGTTTGGTCGGGACCCACCGTTGTGCACCGCGAGGGGTGCCTAACACCTTCCCCTCAAGGTTATTTCGAGCCCCTACCCTAATCTCTAGAAATGCAAACTAGTTACATGAGTTAATCGCTTTAGGTGCCCTAACGCACCATAATCCATTAGGTGGTGACTCTTAAAATACCCAATCCCCAAAAGGAAACGATTTTTCCCCCATGAATGTCGAAACCCGGACTTCCCCGCGAAGGGGAAAAAAGAGGGCACGACAATAAGCTCGCTCGGTTTGAAATCAAGTAAGACTTCTTTCAGGATGTTATGAAGGCTTTTGGTTTAGGGTAGGATACCATATGGGTAAGTGGTTACATCTTTCCTTAAATACTCCATCTTTCATTTCTCGTCTGACAATTGCCAATTCTTAAAGACATTTTCTTTTCATCACTCTTTCTTGATTATTTCATTCTTTTTCTCCCTTTTTGATTTCTCGATGTTTGGGATCATTACCTCTTTTTGAATCCATCAACCCTTCCACTTATTCACATTTTGCATTTTTCTTTTTGTTCTTTTCTTTTCATGCCTTCTCTTTCATGGAGATCATTTCTTCTTTTTTGTGCCTTGATACCTTTTATATTTATCATCTCTCCTCCAAACTTATGATTTCGCATTGAAACACATTCGGGGCAAGTTCTAGACCATTCGCACGGATACTTGGACTAACAACAATTCATATCACCCCTCATGCAACTAGATTATAAAAGAGGATAGAGTCGAGAGCCTACAACGACCACATTCAAGTTTTAAAGATTATTATGGTCAAATTAAACCACTCGATAATTACCAAAGTCAACTCAATAGTCACAAAGTCACTAACTAGAGCTATTTCTTTCAAAAACCTTGTCTCTAACCATAAGCACATAGTTAAGTGTGTTGGTGCCAATTGAAGCATGGTTGAATCTTCGAGCATGACTTAATTAGGTCTTTTTATTCATTACTACTACTATTATTAACTAAACACAAATAACAGACTCATTCCCTTAAGAAGGTTGTCACATCATCCATTGTTGGAACAAGTCACCCCGTTCACACAACAACTACCTTTTGAAAGAACCGTGGCGTTAAGAAAAACAAAGGCTTATTACCTACCAAAGCATAAAAAAGAAGCTAATTAACAAAACAAGAACTAATATGCAAAAGATAAAGAAGCTAATAAGCAAAAAATAAAGATAAAGAAGAGGGTTCAATAATCCGGAAAGCAAAATCTGTAGCAAGGAAAACCGCCTAAAGTAGGAGGAACATAGGTGTTTTGCATTTATGGTGGCCTTCTTGGGACTTCTGGTGTTCCCTAGAAAAGATGGGAAAAGCGATATACGAGTAGTTGGGGTTTTCAATACTTTGCTCAATCAGGATAACATCACTCTTGCACCAATGATAGTGGTCGACATCTTTCGCGCCCTTACCGGTTGCAAAGCCGGAGGGGATTTTTTCGAGGGCTGTAATGTATTGCTGCAAATGTGGATGATTGAACACTTATGCCATCGCCCTCAATTTATGAGCTATGGGTCAGCAGAGAATACATGTATAGAAGAATTTTCTACAAGAGTTGAAGGAATTAGCTTGCCAGAGGGGGTCACCAAATGGGTAGCGCGCCTGCGTTCCATCACCGCGTGCCAGATAGAGTGGACATTTGGGTGGTTATCTGTGGACGAAATCATATATATGTCAGCCACATGATCTCATTTTTTACTGATAGGACTCAAGAGTATTCAGCCATATGCCCCGTACCGAGTCTTGAGGCAATTGGGAAGATGCCAAACAATCCCGAAGAATGAAGATCTCAGCAGCCAGGTAGTCGAAATTGGGCCTAATGGTCAATTCCCTGAAGCAGTCATTCACAAAATTTGGAATGAATGTAAATACTTGAAAGCAGATACTCGCGTGTGGGATCGGTCCAAAGGCGAAGTGTCGCCAGGATACCTTGTTTGGTACATGAGAGAACTTGAGTTCGAGAGGCCAACTAAAAGACCTCACATCCAGGATTTCGTTGAGTCATCACAGGGACATTGGGACTGGCTGGCTAAAGAACGTGAATACATGGCCACAATAGGCAAGCTGAAGAAGCAAGTCATGGATCTTCAATTTGAAAAAGATGTCCAAGCCGCTGCAGATGAGGGGAAAAAGAAGAAGTTAGTCCGAGAAAATGAGGACGGACCTTAAAGTTCAGATCCGAAAAGTGAGAATAGCTGGCAGGAAACCAGAAAGAAGCCGGGCTGACCAAAATTGCATAAATGAACTAAAAGAGAAAGCCCGTAAATGCCAAAAGGATTTGGAAAAATCTGAATCTAGCTTAACAAGGATACGAGCCAGATGTGCAGGAGGTACAGAAGAGCGGGCACAGCGTATGCGGTAGATGAAGAGGGACTACGAGGGGAGCATCATTATCCTGAGAGAAACAATATCCCCCCTCAAAGAACGGGTATTCAGGCAAGCCAGGGATTTTAGAGCGGATAGGAAACGCTTTTATGACCTAATGGCGCGGATGGAAGAATAGATGCATGAATTTCAAGATCAACTCTTTCACAACTCTCAAGTGCTGGGAACGCGGAATCAACAGATAGAGCGGTTGCTTCTGGAAAAAGACAGAATCAGAGAAAGGGTTAAAGATATCGCGCATTACATCACCAGGAAATGCCGAGCATGCGAGGATATGACTCGTACCACCTTATTTGCTGCGATAATGATTTTTGTCCACCAAATTATGGGAGAACTGAAAAGTCTGCAAAGGGATCTTGCACAAAGGTCCGTGGCAAGGTCGAATGATGCCTCGCGGACCCCAGTAAATTTTAGAACGTTGGAATGATGTTTTGAGTCGATACTTTTTGGGTTTTGAAAGTCTGATTTTGAGTCAAGGTGTTCTAGTTCTGAGTGTGTTTTGAGTCAAGTATTTTCACTTATTCAGAGTTTGTTGTTTCAGTTTTGAGTGTTTTGAATCATGTTGTAATCAAAGAAGTTGTTATGAAAAACCCAAAAATTTTGTTACATCCTTATCTGTCAGAACTACGCATGGTCTGATTCATGCGGGGACATGATACGTAGACAATCCACATAAGATTCAACCACCCTAAAAAGAAAAAAAATGAGAAATAAATAAAATAAAGGAAATTTTGAGAGGCATTAAAAAGGGGCACAAGTATGAGAAGCCGGAATGACGCATGCAATTGAAGCAAAGACATGATAGAAATGGTTAAACTGCCTAGGTAAATTGCATCCCAATGTGCAATAACATATTTGTTAAACTCTAAAAACTAACAAGTTTGTTGTTCTCCAGAAAATTCAAACAGTTAGCTTGTTTAGAACGTACTGGCACATTACCATTATAAAACAAGATCAAAAGGACCAATACCAAAGATCATGTCTAACTCGGACAAAAGTGTTGAAGAGGAAAAGTCAGAAATGTAGACAATGAAGGAGGAAATAGACAGGCTGAGACAACAGATAGCAGAGATGCACCTAGCGTGGGCCAGGGGCAACCATTACCAATCCCTCCCACTACTCCTACTCTCACACCGGCACAGGCTCCGGAATATCCTCCCACTGATCCATCACCAAGTTTCCCGATTTACCAATATTATCAAGGGAAAACTTCTTACACTCCCCGAGCTCCACCACTCAAACAAAACCCTCCTCCACCAATTACCCCTATTTTCGTGGCACCGCCTCCTGCCACATTGCCAAAGTCCTACAATGAGCCCATGTTTCAGATTCACAACAACCACTGCTACTCTCCTGAGCCTACCTTTAAAGATCCTGAACCGCACGCCTACATCCTTCACTTGGATATCCCGGCAGAACCGGAAAAGCAAATAAAGAACCCAGAACAGGAAGAAATGGTTCGGAAAGTGAAAAACCTGGAGAAATCCTTCAGGAGTATGCAAGGTTTGGGTGGCCAAGTCAGTGTGGAATATAAGGATTTGTGTTTGTTTAGCTACCGGCAGGGTTCAAAATGCCGAAGTTTGATCTGTATGGCGGACATGGTGATCCGGTGGCACATTTACGAGGGTTTTGCAGCAAAATGAGAGGGGCAGGCCGAAAGGATGAGTTACTAATAGCGTACTTCAGTTAGAGTTTGAGTGGGTCTGCATTAAAGTGGTACACACACCAAGACCACGGTAGATGGTACACCTGGGATGACTTGGCACAAGCATTCGCCGATCACTTCCAATACAATCTGCAAATCATTCCAGATCATCTGTCATTGACAAAATTGGAGAAGAAACCTGGGGAGAGTTTCATGGAGTATGGGTTCCATTGGAAAGAATAGGCTGCAAGGGTCGATCCTCCAATGAAGGAAGGAGAGATGGTCGATTACTTTCTGCAAGCTTTGGAGCCAACCTATTTTGGTCATTTGGTGACGGCGATTGGCAAGTCTTTCAATGAGGTTGTGAAAATGGGCGGTATGATCAAAGAAAGACTCAAGCCCAATAAAATAATGGGTTACTCGGCAATCAAAGCCACCACTCAGGCTATCCAGAGCAGCACCGGGGGTGTGCTCGGGAAGAAGAAGAAAGAAGACGTCGCAACGGTTGAGTCCAAAGCTTGGTTCGGATCTAGAGGCCCATCACCATATTATAACCAGCCATAACCACACCAACAAAATTACTCCCATGCTCCATATAGCTATCCACAACATTACTACCCACCACCAGATCCTCATTTTTCTGTCCACCAAGCTCAGACATATGTTCAACCTCCCGTCCACGCACCATGGCATGCACCGGCCCTACAAAATAACTACCCACCTCCAAGAGCATATAGAAACCCCTATGGTATAGGTTTCCGTCCAAACCAAGCCTTCAGGAATGATTGGGCGCAGAAGCTAAAAACTTTCACTCCATTGGGAAAGTCTTATACCAGTCTGTTCCACCGACTGAGGCAGCTGGGATTGTTGAATCCGGTTGAGGCTAAGTTGCCAAATCCCCCTTCGAGAAATCTTGATCACTCGGTGAGTTGTGAATACTGTTCAGGAGCCCCTGGTAATGACACGGAGAAATGATAGAAGTTAAAAACATCTATTCAGGAGCTTATCAACACTCGTCGAATTGAGTTGCAAACCCCAGAAGGACCAACATCAACCAGAATCCACTCCCAACCCATCACGATACCAATATGATCGAGCTGGTACAGACAAAAGGATATTCTAACAAACCCTCTCAAACCGTAATGATGATCAGGTCAAGTGAAAGCAGGCCAGCAAAAGGGCCGATTAACGATAAGCCGTTGATCAATGAGAAGGAGGCGCACAGTAAACCAGTGGTGGTGAAGGGGTCCACAAGCAAAGTATTGGTAAAACGAGGAGAGGCAAAGGTGGTTGTGCCGGGAGCAACAAACAAACCCATTCTAATTATAGAAGGTGCTCGCATAGATCCCGTCATCATCAAGCCAACATTTCAGTTGCCGATGGTTGACAACAAAGCCATCCCATGGAACTATGATTGGGTGACAGTGACCTTTAAGGGAAAAGAGGTCAAGGAAAAAGTTTGTGAGGCCTAGGGGTTAACCCGCTCGGGAAGGTGTTTCGTTCCCGCGGAATTGAGAAAGGCCAACCCAACAACAGTAAAGAAACCTATGACCGAGGAAGAAGCAGAGGAATTTTTAAAGAAAATGAAGTTGCACGATTACTCCATCATAGAGCAGCTCAAGAAAACGCTGGCTCAAATCTCTTTACTGTGATTGTTAATCCATTCTGATGAACATCGACATGCCTTGATGAAAATCCTGAATGAGGCCCATGTACCTGATAAGATCTCCATCAATCACTTGGAAAAGATCGAAAACAGGATATTCGAGGTAAACAGGGTTACCTTTGCTGATGATGAGCTACCTGAAGAAGGCACCGAGCACAACAGAGCCCTCTATCTTACGGTAAAATGCGAGGAATCTATGGTTACCCAGGTTTTGATTGACAACGGATCCAGTACAAATATATGTCCTCTCTCTACATTGGACAAACTGAAAGTGGATATCAATAGGGTACGCAAGAACAACGTTTGTGTTCGGGGGTTCGACGGCGGGGGTAAAGAATCGGTCGGTGATATAGTGTTGGAGTTGACGATCGGGCCTGCGGAATTCACCATGGAATTCCAAGTGTTGGATATGGTAGTCTCCTACAACCTTTTGTTAGGACGACCTTGGATTCATGCTGCAAAGGCGGTTCCGTCTACCCTGCACCAGATGGTCAAGTTTGAGTGGGACCGGCAAGAGATCGTGGTCCATGGTAAAGACAATCTACACCCCCAGAGCGATACCGTTGTGACCTTTATTGAAGTAGAGATGGCATCGGGCCATGGTTATACCAAGTTTGTGACACAGTGTCAGTCGAGAAAATTCCGGAGGGGGAATACATTACAAATACCAAGATAACCTCCGCATATGTCATGTTAGCCTGTGAAATGTTGGGAAACGGCTTTGTGCCCGGTAAAGGTTTGTGTGCATCTCTGCAAGGTATCGTACAACCAGTGTCCTTACCGAAAAATGTGGGAACCTTCGGTTTGGGGTTTAAACCTACAGCGGCAGACATCCGATGAGCTAGGAAGATGAAGCAGAAGCCATGGGTCCTTCCAAATCCAGTCCCGCGCCTCTCCAGATCTTTTATGAAGTCTGGAACCAGAAGACATCCAGCAACGATGATTTCTGGTCCTATGGTCAAACCTGATGAGGAGTTGTTAAAAAGGTTCGAGAATCTGTTCATTGATGTGAACATGATAGAAGATGGAGAAGGTCCTAGTCGCACTGAAGTGAAATTTATAGGACCAAGAATAAAACTAAATAATTGGAAGGCTACTCATCTCCCTACCCGGAAGGAGTCTTGGTAGTTTGCTTTGATTTTCCTTCAAAATTTGGTTGGGATTATTTCAGGGTTTAATCCAGTTTTATTTTTCAAGTTTCTTTTTGAAGTGTGCAAACCTTGGTATCTCGTACTTTTTCAATTAATGAAATTTATATTCCCCATTATTTCTTATATTTTATTTTTATTTTTCCTTTTCCTTTTCTGTACAGCTATCTTTCCACTGATCTTAATGATATGGCATGCATGAGGAATCCTAAACCCAGTCTAGAAAATCAATTTGGTTCCGAAAAATAGTGCAATAAATAAGAAATGATGAGAATGAACCAGAATACGACGAAGATGAAGCCTTCAAAGAAATCAGTAAAGAACTGAGTCATTTTGAAGAAAAGCCCAAACCCAATCTAAATGATACTGAAGTCATCAATCTAGGAGACGCAGATAACATCAGAGAAACCAAAATAAGCATCCATCTTGAACCGAGCATTAGGGAGGAATTAATCAAAACACTTATTGAGTTTAAAGACGTTTTGCATGGTCATATGACGACATGCCGGGTCTAAGCACTGATTTAGTGGTTCATAAATTATCCATTGATTCGGCATTTCCTCCCGTCAAACAAAAATTGAGAAAATTCAAAACTGATATGAGTGTGAAGATTAAGGAAGAAATAACCAAGCAATTAGACGCAAAGGTTATTCGGGTCACTCGATATCCAGAATGGTTGGCTAACGTTGTACCGGTGCCGAAGAGAAGACGACTTTTATCACGCAGTGGGGAACTTATTGCTATCGGGTGATGCCATTTAGTTTGAAGAACGTTAGGGCAACTTACATGAGAGCAATGACTGATGTATTTCATGATATGATACACAAAGAAATTGAGGTATACGTTGATGACGTGATCATAAAATCAAAACATCAGGCTGATCACGTCGGGGATTTGAGGAAGTTCTTCCATAGGCTTCGTAGATACGACCTCAAGCTTAACCTTGCCAAGTAACCATTTGGTGTTCCATCAGGAAAACTATTGGGCTTTATAGTCAGCCGTCGCGGCATCGAGTTGGATCCATCAAAGATCAAAGCTATTCAATAATTGCCTCCTCCCAAGAACAAGACTAAACTGATGAGTCTGTTAGGAAGGTTGAACTACATCAGCAGGTTTATTGCTCAGCTCACATCAACTTGCGAACCTATTTTTAGGTCGTTGAAGAAGGACATTGTGGTCAAATGGACTGAAGAGTGCCAAGAGGCATTTGATAAGATAAAGGAGTATTTATCAAACCCACCTGTGTTGGTTTCGCTTGAGCCAGGGAGACCTTTGATTCTTTATCTAACGGTCCTGGAGAATTAATTTGGCTGTGTACTGGGGCAGCATGACATCACCGGCAGGAAGGAACATTCCATCTATTATCTCAGCAAGAAGTTCACGGCTTATGAGGTTAAGTACACTCACCTTGAGAGGACATGTTGTACCCTAACTTGGGTAGCACTGAAGCTAAAGCATTATATGTCGTCATATACTACTTACCTCATTTCGCGCTTGGATCCGTTGAAGTATATTTTTAAAAAGCCTATGCCTACAGGCAGATTAGCGAAGTGACAAATATTACTTACGGAATTCGACATCGTCTATGTGACGAGGACGACAATGAAAACCCAAGCATTGGCCGAGAATCCAGTCGATGAAGAATACGAGCCATTGAGGACGTACTTTCCTGATGAAGAAGTGATGCATATCGATGAGCCGGAATTGACTGAAGAACCAGGATGGAAACTTTTCTTTGATGGAGCTGCAAATACGAAAGGAGTTGGAATATGAGCGATACTTATTTCTGAAACGGGACATCATTATCCAGTTACGGCTCAGCTTCGTTTCTATTGTACCAACAACATGGCTGAGTATGAGGTATGCATTTTGGGCTTACGGTTAGCTGCAGACATGGATGTCCAGGATGTTTTGGTGTTGGGAGACTCGGACCTCCTGGTACATCAGATTCAAGGAGAATGGGAAACACAGTATTTGAAGCTCATACCGTATCGACAATGTTTGTACGATCTGTGTCAACGGTTTCGATCAGTGGAGTTTAGGCACATCCCAAGAGTTCATAATGATGTTGCCGATGCTTTGGCCACCTTAGCGTCAATGTTGCACCATCCAGATAAAATTTATGTTGATCCATTGCACATTCAGGTTCGTGATCAGCATGCTTATTGTAACATGATAGAGGAAGAACTGGATGGTGAACCACGGTTCCACGATGTCAAGGAGTACCTCAGGATGGGGATATACCCGGTGTAGGCCACAGGAGATCAAAAGAGAGTCATTCGACGGTTGGCAAATGGATTTTTCCTCAGTGGAGGAGTGATGTACAAAAGAACACCGGACCTGGGATTGCTAAGATGCATAGAGGCTAGTCAAGCCATGACAGTTATGGCAGTATGTGGACCGCATATGAGCGGATGTGTTGGCAAAGAAGATTCTTCGAGCAGGGTATTATTGGCTCACCATGGAGCGAGATTGTATCTGTTTCGTGCGTAAATGTCATCCGTGTCAAATACATGGAGATTTGATTCATTCTCCGCGGACAGAATTACACACAATGTCAGCACCATGGCCCTTTGTTGTATGGGGCATGGATGTCATTGGACCTATCGAGCCAGCAGCTTCCAATGGTCATAGGTTCATTCTGGTGTCCATCGACTATTTCACCAAGTGGGTTGAAGCTAAAACTTTCAAGTCGGTAACCAAGAAAGCAGTGGTGGATTTTGTTCATTCCCATATCATATGTAGATTTGGGATCTCAAAGGTGATCATCACAGATAATGGTGCTAATCAAGTTTGATGAAAGAAGTATTTCAACAGTTTAAGATTACACACCGTAATTCCACCCCATATCGTCCCAAAGCAAATGGAGCGGTTGAGGCAGCCAACAAGAATATAAAGAAGATATTGAGGAAAATGGTAGAAGGATCCAGACAATGGCATGAAAAGTTACCGTTTGCGTTGTTGGGTTATCGTACTACTGTTCGTACTTCAGTGGGTGCAACTCCTTATTTTTTGGTATACGAAACTGAAGCAATGATACCGGCAGAAGTTGAAATTCTGTCTCTCAGAATTGTCGCTGAGGCTGAGATTGATGATGATGAGTGGGTCGAAACCCGTTTGGAGCAGTTGAGCTTAATTGACGAAAAAAGATTGGCAGCAGTATGTCATGGCCAATTGTATCAGAAGAGGATGGAAAGAGCATACAATAAGAAGGTGCATCCCAGGAAATTTGAAGTGGGGCAACAAGTGTTGAAACGAATCCTCCCACACCAGGCCAAAGCTAAAGGCAAGTTCGCCCCGAATTGGCAAGGGCCGTTTATTGTGACCAGAGTGTTATCCAATGGCGCTTTATGTTTGACAGATATTGAAGGAAGATGTATAGACATGGCTATCAATTCTGACACAGTCAAGAGATATTATGTATGATTTCTTTGATTGTAATTGTTGTTTGTTTGTATTTGGCATCGTATCGGAGAATGAAATGACAGAGGCAATTTGTTCTACTATCCAAACACTTTAACCTTTGTTTCCCCTTTTGAGCCTTATTTATTCTTTCATACCACTCTTTTGGAATCAGTAATGAAATTGAAAAAACAGAGAGAAAAGAA
Source organism: Nicotiana glauca (assembly GCA_026770625.1). Taxonomy (NCBI): domain Eukaryota; kingdom Viridiplantae; phylum Streptophyta; class Magnoliopsida; order Solanales; family Solanaceae; genus Nicotiana; species Nicotiana glauca. The sequence goes on along the minus strand of MU696188.1, from coordinate 11,527 downwards.
ATAATAACAAAAACAAAAGAAAGTCACAAGAAAACAAAGAAGTTAGGTGAACTACGTTTGACCTGATTCCTCAAAGAGGATACGTAGGCAGCTTCACGGCTCGGTCATAGTGAAACAAAAATCAAAAGATCCCCAAGCGAGAAAACTGGGGCAGAAGTTGTGTTTGTAATTTTGGGAAAGAAATTTGGTTCCAAAAGTTGTAAGTGTTGCCCATCAAAATTGTTTTGAGCCTTTTGATACCTTTTTTCTTTTAACCATACACAAGAACCCATATTGATATCCAAAGAAAGACCTTCCAATTAGTCTCCGAGAAGTGCCAAGTCAGGCAAATGGAAGTCGAGGACAACACTTTGATCCCAGCAGAGAAAAAAAAGGTATGAAAATGAGAGAGTCTTATTGGTGAAAACCTTCACAGGAACCGTAAGGCGACGGAAGTTGAGATAAATAAATTGAGAGAGTCTTATCGGGGAAAACCTTTACAGGCACCATAAGGCGACGGGAGTTGAGAGAAATGAGATAGACTTATTAGTGAAAACCCCTCGAAGGGCATTATGAGGCGATAAGGAGTTAAAAAGGGGACAAACAAGATAAGTTTGACGGAAAGGATCCGTCGAGGCATCAAGCAGAATGAAGATGTTGATTTGGAAAAAAGAGTTGGGTTGTAGAACCTTTGAAATGCAAAGCAAGGCCATCAGAAAATTGATTGATATAATAGACTGGGTTGATTAATCTGAAATGCATGACATGATCATTGGGATCGGTTATACCATTCAGATAAGTTCTCTTCTTTTTCTTCTCCTCAAACAATTTGTTCAGGAAGATTTTTCTTTTTCGTTTTCTATCTTTTGGAGTCATCACTTTTCATTTCTTTTAATTAAGATTTTTCAATAGTAGTTTGTTTTTGACAAATAAGAAGGATTTTCAGAGCTTACTACCAGCTTCCAATATGGTGCAAGGCAAAATGTGGATAGGACAGGCCGAAGATAATGTGATGGGATGTAAAAGACGTCGTTGGAAGACCAAATGATGGATTGGTATAAGATTTCGTGAAAAGTATGGAGTGAAAGTGGAAAACAACAGTTGAGAAGTTTGTGATTAAGGAATCGTCAAGAAGGTCGGAAGTTATCGGCCAAGTTTCAAGATGGTCGGACAACGCAGAGCATGGAAAGGAGAAAGGGAAAACCATCCCCAGCAGGAGTATCACAACCACTCACCACATTTTAAACTAATACATTTTCTTTGATTTGAAACAGGGGCAGGAAATGTTATTGATGGCGGAAAGACAGGCTACAAGGAAGATTATCAAACTGGGGCAGAAAATTTTCTTTCGTTTTGAAAATTTTCTTGAGGTCGGGTACCCATCTGAAGAACAGGGAAGTCAATTCAAGTTCTAAGGGAAAGCAAGACAACACAAGTTCTGAAGAAAGAAGTTTCGAAGGAAGACAACGCAAGTTTTAAAGGAAGTAGTTTTCGAAGGAGGGTAACACAAGTTTTAAAGGAAGTAGTTTTCGAAGGAGGTTAACACAAGTTTTAAGGGAAGCAGCTTTTTTTCGGAGGGGAACAACACAAGTTTTAAGGAAAGCAGTTTTGAGGGAAGATGATTCAAGTTTTGAAGGAAGATAAATCAAGTGTCAAAGGGAAATGGTTCAGGAGGCAAGGGAGAACAATGTCAATAGAATACAGTTTTAAGTTGTTGAAGTCAGGAGACCGCCTAGAGAACAGAGGTGTTATCTCTTTAAGTTATTGAAGTCGGGAGCCTGCTCGAAGAACGGAGGCGTTATCTTTTAAAGTTATTGAAGTCGGGAGCCCGCCCGAAGAACGGAGGCGTTACCTTTTAAGTTATTGAAGTCGGGAGCCCGCCCGAAGAACGGAGGCGTTATCTTTTAAGTTATTGAAGTCGGGAGCCCGCCCGAACAACGAAGGCGTTATCTTTTAAAGTTGTTGAAGTCGGGAGCCCGCTCGAAGAACGGAGGCTTCATCTTTTAAAGTTATTGAAGTCGGGAGCCCGCCCGAAGAACGGAGGCATTACCTTTTTAAGTTATTGAAGTCGGGAGCCCGCCCGAAGTACGTAGGCATTATCTTTCTTAAGTTGTTGAAGTCAGGAGCCCGCCTGGAGAACGGAGGCGTATTTTTTTTAAGTCAAGAAGTCAGTAACCCGCCCGGAGAGCGGAGGAATACAACAATAATCAAGAGAAATACAACAAAAAGAGCAGAAGAAGTTTAGAAATCGGAAGGAAAACAACAAAGGTCAAAAGAAGACAGTTCAAGTTTTGAAGGAAAAACAATTCGAATTTCACAAGAAGGAAAGAAGCAGTTCGAGTTCAGCGATCAGGCATCCACCTGAGGAAGAGAAGACTACAAGTCAAGTCAGAAACAAAGAAACATCAGAGGAAGTACAAGTCAACAAGGCAGCAAGGATCACAGGACCAAGTTTGAGAATAAATCTTTGTAATTCATAGACCATAACTTAGTGTAACTTCTTTATTTTTATCATGGTATAATAAGGAGGTCAGTAAGCAGTAGCAGCAACAGCAACAATAGTAACAATAAAATCACAGCTTCATGGTAGTCCCAGCTACCAAAACTTCCGAACTACATTGACCTGATTCCTTTATAGCCAAGGATATGTAGGAGACCTTTTGAAGTAGAGGTTCGGTCAAAGCTTTCAAAAATGCTTCATACGGAGTATTCAAACGGAATCGCTCGAATCCACTCACTTTATCTTTGCACGAAAACTCTTCGCGTTTCCGGACAAAGAGGGGCAGCTGTGAGCACGTGATTTTTGCCTTATGAGAATTACTCCCAAAAATTCAAAATAAAATAATTTTGTATTGTTTGCAATTTTGTGGATTTTTGTGGTATTTTTCTTTTATTGTTTGCATTCGTCTGTGCATGTTTATTTGTTAAATTAATAAAAATACAAGAATATGTTGCATTTGCATTTAGGATTTAATTTTACAATTGAGAGTAATTAAGTTTATTTTACAAAAATAAAAAAATCACAAAAATAATGTACTTCACATTTTAGTATTTAATGTCAAAATTGTGTGATTTTCTTTTAGTTTTGTATTCTTATTATTTGTGACAATTATTGTCTAAAATTGGTTATTATTTAGGATAGGTTAATTTAGGTTTCTAATTTAATTTAGGATTTTAGTTTTAGTTATGAAAAGGGTAAAGAAATTAAAAGAGAAAATAAAAGAGGAAAATCTGTTGGGCTAAATCTTGTTTAAATCCGCAAGCCCAAAACCTAACTTCCCCAAAACCAGCCCAAACCTAGTCCCATACCCGGTCCAGCTTTTCCCTCACCCAAACGACATCGTTTGGGCTCGGTCAATCTCAACCATAGAATCATCATGATCTAACGATCCAAAGACGTCCTCATAACCCGGTCCTCGCCCGACCCATTCCCATCAAAGACCGATCCGGTCTCAGAGACGCCAAAACGACACCGTTTCGTTTAAGTGATTGATCCAGGCCGTTGATCTCATCAGATTTAACGGCTTGGATTCACTCACCCCTCCCATATAAATATCCTAACACTACCCCGCCCCCCTCAGAACCCCTACCCCTATCCCGTCTCTAACAATTCAGAGACAACTCCGTCTCTCGCCGCCTTCCCCTACCGCCCTCCGCCCTCTGCCCACCGAAAATCGTCTCATGGCGGTTCCAGTGGTCCAAACAACCCCAAAATTACACCACATCTTCCCCTCAACCTCCCCGTTCCTAACTTCCAGTCCATATCCCTCGAATCCCAACCCACCTCCTCGAAACATCAAAACCCTAACATCTTTCCACCATGTCCGGCGACACCATCTTCGATGGCCACCAAAATAACACCAAATGGCCACCAGCACTTCCTCATCTCAAATCCAAACCCCCTTCCTTCAAATCAACAAGAACTCGTCGAATATCGATCCAAAGTCAGGAACCCTAGCGCCGCCACAAGATTCCTTGGTGGCGGCGCCACCTCATTTCAGTCCCAAATTGATACCACACAATCACTGTACCACCCTCACCCCAAATCCCTTACTAGCTTTCCCCGAATCCCCCTCAAAGCACTCGAATATCAAATCTAAAACCTAAGTTCATGAGCCCTGATACAAAAGAGGTCTGTAAGGATTCTTTGACCGGATTGGACCTTAGCTTTGGGTTTTCACATGAAAACCCAAGTTTAAGGTCTAGTCTGGTCGAAAAAATTAAAAGACCTGTCAAAAACGGATTTGAACCTGGTCTGAACTCTGAGGTATTTCCTTTTCTTTTCTTTTCTTTTCTTTTCTTTTGTTATTGTTATTTTTGTCTGGTTAATTTCCTTTGTCATCCGTTATTTTGTCATTCATTTCTTTCCTCTCTTTCGGACTTTTTATTTGGTCCAATTTCCTCATCAGTTTTTCCCTTAAAGCATGGTAGAAAAACCCTTAAATTGGTAAGTAGGTCATTCATCACATTGGTCTGAATTGCGTAGTCAGTAGAATGTTGTGGGATTTACCCGAAATTGTTTGTTTTTAGCTATCATTTGAACTCCTGATTCTGTTAGCTAGTATAGTCGTTTGGTGATTAATTGTTTCAAAGTTTGAACTTCAAAAGAGTCAGTCCTTGTTTGTTTCACGTCAATATCAGTTTTGAATTGTTTTTATGAGAAATATTTTTGACAATATAGTGGTAAAACCTCTAGGATCAGAATTTGATACCCTGTGTTTTGGTCACCATTTGAGTCCTGATTTAGAGAACTGATGGGCATTATTTTTAATATTCAGGGTTTAAGATTAAACAAACATAGGATTTAAGGGGAACTTTAATTTGAAAATATAATTAAGTGGGTTGGCAGCATAAGTTGTCAGGGCACGCCTAATTTAAATATTAGGCTGCCCATAACAATTGAATTAAAATAAAGGGAAATGAGGTTTAATAGTGGAACTAACAATTCTGATTAAGGTCTTAGTGTTTGAAAATCAGAGGGTGATGGGGGAATTATTTTCTTAGTAGTTTAAGTGCTCTTAAGAGCTAGAAATTGGGGGGAGAAGTCTTTAAATAGAGGGGTATTACATAGAGGAAGGGGACAGGCAGACAGACTAAAAGATAGAGAGTAGGAGATTCAGATTGAGAGAGAATTCAGTTTTGAAGAGAGAAGAGCATTACTGTTTCATTGCCTTCCTTAGATCATTTTCAAATTTTCAGCCAGCAATCAAGCTCTTTAACTCACTTAGGATCATAAACAGTTTAAACTTCTCTGTTTCTGTTCTATATTCGAGATTAAAGCATCTGGAGTCACTTGTAGGATTGGACCTGATTGCTTCGAGTTCAGTTGTGTTATATGCTGAGTGTGTTTGAAGTTGGTTTCAATTTCAAGTTCAATTGGTTTGGTCAAGTCATGTGTGGTTGATTTCTAGTTTCTGCTTGGATTCAAACTCTTCCTGGATTGATTGAATTAGCCCTGGACTGTTGTTTGATTTCTGCATGTTGTTGCTGTTTGTGACTGCTGGATAACAATTGCTACTACTTGCTGCTGATCACCTTTTCTTCTGTTGTCATTTGATTCCCAGGTACACATTCGAATCATGTTTTGATGAAGCTATGAAATAAAATGACGAAATGAAATATTCGTCCATTTGTTTCCTGAAAATGTATGTTTGAGTTGTCATAGTTGAATAGATAATAGTTGGCCTGTATTTGCTTAGGTTTACTTCTGATTCGTGTTTACATTGTATAATTGGACTGAAAACTAAGCTGTATAACTTGGACTGTACTTAGACTCTTCAGACTGTTAAAATAACGAGTGTTCATTAGCCATATTGTAATTCAGTTTCGCTTGTGTAAATGTAATTTCTGAGATTGGAGGAATGGCTAAGGCAGAAAATGATTTCGAGACTTATGATTTTCATGTGTATTGACAGCTAGAAATTGAGTTGTTAATCAGTATATAGGCCTTTGCTTAAGTCCAGCATGATAACATTTTTTCCAGTAACAATTTCAGCAGTTCGGTTCTAAAATCACGGATTACTTGGGTGCTGATTTAGTAAGGTTAACTTGGATCAATCTAAAAATAATCGGTTTGCTTTGTGTTTATCAAAATCATGCTTCCAGTTGGCTTTTCACCTTTAGTAATATCCAGGAATCCACTAGTAGCTAAAATAGGTAAGATAATCTAAGCCTTAAACTGGAATTCGAATGATCAATGTTTCATTAGTTTGAGTAGGTGAACATCATTCTTCCTTATTACAAATTGTTGAGTACACTTTGAATAACTTGAAGCAATCTCAGTGCATATTTGTTCAAATTGAGTTGAGACTTGGTTTGGTTTAACAATCAGAGCTCAACCGTCCATTTTCGGACAGTTTGGGCCTCAGTGCTTTAACGGACGACCCAGGTCCTGTCCTGATTAATTGTTCGTCTGGACCTGAGCCCAGGCCTATGATTGGCCTGCCCGTTATGCACACCTAGATAATGATTTCTTTATATGGGCTATGTTCAAGGCCCGAACCGGTGGAGGGTCAAAATTCATATGAGTTCCTGGACCCAAATATAGTATTATTTAAACCATAATAATTAATTAGGACTTTTTCTTTTGTTATTAGAGACAAATAAAAATAGAAAATCATAGTTGGTTTAGGTTTGCCTTTTAAATAATAAAATGAGATGAGCCTCACTAAACAAAACACATAAATTGCGGGGCCCTCGATAAATGGTTGTATTAAAATACTTAGAATTCGGGACGGCCCGTTTAGCGAATTTCACGGCATTCCCCAAAGATAATAATACGTTAGTTGCTTTAGGTTCGTTACTTAAATAATTTTGCCTTCCTAAATACGGGTGCACATTTATGTGACCCAAATCCAAATCTCAACGAAGTCGAAATGTGTCAAAAATTGCGGGTGCATTTATGTGACGCGGTTCGAGACATGTTTTCACGATATTGAAATTCTCTAAAAATAATAATAATAAAAGCGGTTCATAGTTAAAAATACATAGGTCAAAACATGTACTAAAATCAAATAAATAGCCAAATATAGCAGTTGAGCGACCGTGCTAGAACCACAGAACTCGGGAGTGCCTAACACCTTCTCCCGGGTTAACAAAATTCCTTACTCAGATTTCTGGTTCGCGACTGTTAAACAGAGTCAAACCTTTTCCTCGATTCGGGATTCAAACCGGTGACTTGGGACACCATAAATCTTCCAAGTGGCGACTCTGAATCTCTTAATAAACGAATCCCATTTTGATTGTCCTTTAATTGAAAAAACTCCCTTTATTATACCCTTCACGAGGTATAGTAGAAAAAGGAGGTATGACAACCGTCAGAAAAGAAGGAATACACAGAGTTTCTAAGAGAATATGAGGACATATTCGCCTGGTCGTACGACGACATGACTGGGATGAGTACATCTATTGTGGCACACAAACTGCCGACTGATCCGACATGTCCACCAGTAAAACAGAAGCTCAGAAAGTTCAAACCAGATATGAGTTTGAAAATCAAGGAAGAAGTCACTAAGCAGGTCAAAGCTAAGGTTCTCAAGGTAGTAGAATATCCGACGTGGTTAGCCAACATTTTGCCAGTACCGAAGAAGGATGGGAAGGTCAGAGTCTGTGTCGACTACCAGGATCTCAACCGGGCCAGTCCAAAAGACGACTTCCCCTTGCAAAACATACATATCCTGATTGGCAATTGCGCCAAGCACGAGTTGCAATCATTTATAGATTGTTTTGTTGGGTGCCATCAGATCTGGATGGATGAAGAAGATGCTGAGAAAACGGCTTTCATTACGCTGTAAGGAATGTACTGCTACAAGATGATGCCGTTTAGGTTAAAGAATGCAGGGGCCACCTACATGAGGGCCATGACTACCCTTTTCCATGATATGATACACAAGGAGATCGAAGTATATGTAGATGATGTCATCATCAAGTCCAAGAAGGCCACTGATCACATGAAAGATTTGAGGAAGTTTTTCAATAGATTGCGAAGGTACAACCTAAAGTTGAATCTCGCAAAGTGTGCATTTGGGGTTCCAACTGGGAAATTGCTTGGGTTTATTGTGAGTCGTCAGGGGATAGAACAGGATCCATCTAAGATCAAAGCCATTCAAGAACTTCTACCACAAAGGAACAAGAAGGACATAATGAGTTTCCTAGGGAGACATAAAAACATCAGCCGGTTCATATCACAATCTACAGTTATCTGTGAGCCAATCTTCAAGATGTTGAAAAAGGATGTCGCCACCGAATGGACTGATGACTGCCAGAAAGCTTTCGATAGAATCAAGGAATACTTGTTAATGCCGCCAGTCTTAGTCTTGCCTGAACCAGGAAGACCTCTGTTACTCTATATCGCAGTATTAGATGGTGCCTTCGGTTGCGTCCTGGGGAAGCATGATGAGACATGAAAGAAAGAACAGGCCATTTACTACCTCAGCATAAAGTTCACTTCATACGAGGCCCAGTATTCTCTGTTAGAACGCACCTGTTGTGCTCTAACTTGGGTGGCCAAGAAGCTGAGGCACTACTTCTATGCCTATACTACATATCTCATATCAAGGATAGATCCTTTGAAATACATTTTTCGGAAGCTCATGCCCACTGGCAAGCTCGCTAAGTGGCAAATCCTGTTGAGTGAATTCGACATTGTTTACGTGACTCAGAAAGCAATCAAGGGACAAACACTAGTAGATCACCTGGCCGAAAACCCCATGGATGGAGAATACGAACCCCTGAATATGTATTTTCCTGACGAAGAGGTGTCATTCATAGGAGAAGATATTGCAGAATCCTATGATGGGTGGAGAATGTTTTTCGATGGAGCAGCAAATTTCAAAGGAGTCGGCATATGAGCGGTCTTGGTATCAGAAATCGGTCAGCATTATCCGTTGTCTGCCAAACTCAAGTTTCCTTGCACCAACAACATGGCCGAGTACGAGGCCTGTATCTTAGGGCCCAAGATGGCCATTGACATGAACATCCAAGAGTTTCTAGTAATTGGGGACTCAAATCTACTCATACATCAGTCACGAGGAGAATGGGCAACCAAGAATTCCAAGATACTCCCTTATCTCCACCATGTACAAGAGTTGAGAAAGAGGTTCACAAAGGCAGAGTCCAGAATGAGTTCCCCGATGCATTGGCTACCATATCATCCATGATACACCATCCAGATACGAACTTCATTGATCCTATTCTGGTGAAGATCTATGATCAGCCAGCTTACTGTGCTCATGTCGAAGAAGAAGCAGATGAAAAACCTTGGTTTCATGATATTAGGGAATATTTGACAAAAAAATGAATACCCAAAACTTGCAAACACTACTCAGAAGCGCACACTTCGAAGGTTGTCTAACAATTTCTTTCACAGCGGAGGAATACTGTATAGGAGGACTCTGGATTTGGGATAACTAAGGCGTGTCGACGCACAATAAGCATCTAAACTGCTAAAGGAAATCCATGCTGGGACTTGTGGTCCGCATATGAATGGTTTTTTCCTAGCCAAGAAGATACTCCGGGCCGGTTACTTTTGGATGGCTATGAAAACGGACTGCATCCAGTACGTACATGCATACATGATAAAGGTACCCCCAAACGAGCTTAATTCAACAAGCTCATCATGGCCGTTAGTTTCTTGGGAAATGGATGTTATTGGACCAATCGAACCTGCCACTTCCAACGGGCATAGATTCATCCTAGTGGCAATTGACTATTTTACCAAATGGGTCGAAGCAGCGTCTTACAAAGCAGTGACTAAGAAAGTCGTGGCAGACTTTGTCCGCGACCGTATTGTTTGTCAGTTCAGGATCCCGGAGTCAATCATTACTGATAATTGATCCAACCTCAACAGTGACTTAATGAAAGCCATGTGTGAAACCTTCAAGATCAAACACAAGAATTCCACAGCCTACATGCCTCAGATGAACGGAGCCATAGAAGCCGCCAACAAGAATATTAAGAAGATACTAAGGAAGATGATAGAGAAGCATAAGCAGTGACACGAGAAGCTATCATTTACTTTTTTGGGGTATCGTACCACAGTCCACACATCAACTGGGGCAACTCCCTATATGCTGGTTTATGGTACAGAAGGCGTCATTCTTGCCGAAGTAGAAATCCCTTCATTAAGAATCATACAAGAAGCTCAGCTCGACGACGCAGAGTGGGTGAAAAGTCATTACGAACAACTAGCTCTTATAGATGGGAAAAGAATGAACGCAGTTTGCCATGGTCAACTTTATCAGAACAGAATGTCCAAAGCCTTCAACAAGAGAGTCAAGCTGAGACAGTTCACACCGGGGTAATTGGTATTGAAGAAAATCTTTCCCCATCAAGATGAAGCCAAAGGGAAATTCTCTCTCAACTGGCAGGGTCCATACATGGTTCACAGGGTTCTGACAGGAGGAACCCTTATACATGCAGAAATGGACAGAGAAGTTTGGCCAAAATCAATCAATTCAGATGTAGTCAAGCGCTACTATGTGTAATCTTATGCTTTCCTATATGATGTAATTTGAACTACGTCTGACCTGATTCCCGTTTAAGAGGGGATACGTAGGCAGCCTTATGGGTTCGGTCACAATTTAATAAAATTTTATTTTCCCCCTGCAATTGGAAACTGGGCAAAATTTTGAGGAGGACCCTCAAAATTCCGAAGTAATTTCAGCCGATCATCGCAAGCAACCGTCAGAAGCAACAACCTAGTAAACTGGGGCAGAATTTTGAGGAGGGACAGAGAAGTTGCAATGTCCTGAACCACATCACAATCATCGGTTCATCTAAAACCTATTTCTTAAATATATACTTATTGTCATACCTCCTTTTTCCGCTACTGCACCCCGTGAAGGGTGTAACAAAGGGGAGTTTTTCCAATTAAAGGACAATCCAAATGTGATTTATTATTAAAAGTTAGAATCGCCACTTGAGAGATTTATGGTGTCCCAAGTCACCGGTTTGAATCCCGAATCGAGGAAAAGATTGATTCCATATTACAGTCTACGAATCAGAAATCTGGATAAGGAATTCTGTTAACCCGGGAGAAGGTGTTAGGCATTCCCGAGTTCCATGGTTCTAGCATGGTCGCTTAACTGTTATATTTGTCTAATTTATCTGATTTTTAATACATGTTTTTATCTATGTGCTTTTAACTTTGAACTGCTTTTATTATTATTTTTATGAGAATTGCAACGTCGTGAAAACACATCTCGAACCACGTCACATCAATGTACCCCTGGCTTTGACATATTCCGACTCCGTTGAGATTTGGATTTGGGTAAAATAAATGTGCACCCGGGTCTAAGAAAGTAAATTGTTAAACACGCGCCTAGAGAGACTAACGCATTATTATTTTTGGGGAAGGCCGTGAAATTTGCTAAACGGCCCGTCCGAAGTCTAAGTAATTTTACAAACACTTATAGAGGGCCCCGCAGCTTGTGCATTTTATTTGGCGAGGCTCGTCTCAATTTTTATTCAAGAAAAACCTAAAATGAGCTATGATTTCCTATTTAATTCTTGTCTCTAAAAGAAAATAGAATAAAGAAAAGGCCCTAAT
>MU696185.1:8642-22116 GCA_026770625.1 Nicotiana glauca | reverse complement strand
AAAACCTTCAACTTTCTATCTTTAGCCAAATAGCTTCAAAATGGTCTACGGACCTCCGAATTCACTTCCGATCACGCCCCCAACTCCAGAATCACTATACAGAGCTATTCACCATCTCGGAATTCCAAACGGACGTTGATAACACTGAAATGCACTTCAAACCAAACTTATGAGATTTCTTCTAAAATGCCAACTTCCACAATAGGCGCCAAAATGCTCCCGGGTTATCCAAAACCCAATCCGGGCATCCAAAATCATCATACGAACCTGCTGAAACCTTCAGATCTTGATTCCGAGGTCGTTTACTAAAAATTCCAATCTTAGCCATTTTCTCCAACTTAAGGCTTCTGAAATGATGATTTTCATTTGAATTTAACTCCGAACTTCCTGAATTTCAATTCCGACCATACACACAAGTCAATATACCTGATACGAAGCTGTTTATGGCCTCCGACTGCTGAACGGAATGCTAGTACTCAAAACGACCGGTCGGGTCGTTACAGATACATTCTTTGTAGTCCAGGAGGAGATTATAGATACCGTTTAGTTAATTAAAGGCTGCCACTGTATTAGTGAGGTCTTTTTTTGTAGACAGAGGAATTTCAAGATATTTGAATGGGAGCTCTCATTTTGAAAATCCTAATTGATGTATGATTTGTTCGTGAATAAGTTTGTTAGAGTTATTGTTGTTTGACAAATTGATGATTGAGGTTTCTTCTTGATGATATTTGGAGCTTACATTTCAGGTTTGAGCCCATTTGGAGTCGATTTAAGTGTCAAATCGTATATTGAATTGTTGAAATTCGAATAACAAGCTTATGTTTATAGGCAATTTGCATTTCAGACTTATTTGGTCTTAAGTGCATGGAACACTCGTTGAATTTAAGACCTATTTGGCCTTAAATGTATTTGAAGTGCAATTTTTTCAGACATACTTGGCCGTAAGTGCATGCCTACATGGAAATATTGGCTGCACTTCAAACCTATTTGGCACTAAGTGCATTTGAAGAGCAATTTTTTCACTCCAGACCTATTTGACTGTAAGTGCATGAAAACATTGGTTGCACTTTAAACTTATTTGGCCTTAAGTGCATGAAAACATTAGTTGCACTTCAGACTTATTTGACCTTAAGTGCTTTTGGAGTGCAATTTTTTCACTTCAGATCTAGTTGACCTTAAGCGCATGAAAATATTTGTTGTACTTCATACCTATGCTTAATTGGCCTTAAGTGAATTGCACTTCAGACTAATATTTTTTCAACTTCAGATCCGATAAGTGTAAGATTGGTCCTAAAATGGGTGGACTTGTAATTTTTTTTTTTATAAAGTGAATACTTCAATTGTGACCCCAAAACTAAGTATAGATGCAAATGTCCGGCAAGAGGCTCAACCGTGGATGCTAGGCTGAAGAAGTATGTGAGAGCCCAATGAAGAAGCTTTGCAAATGAACAAAAATGACTAATAAAAGGTAAATGGACCAATTCACGAAAACAAATAAATAAATGAAATGGAGATTCGTCATGTCACGTCTTCATGTTGATAGTTCTTAGTATTTGTAAAAGGGAGATAAATGAGAGCAAAATCGAAATATTTGAACAAATATTCATATATATTAATTATTATTCTTTCAAAATGTTTATTTATGATACTCTAATCAATTGACTATTTATTGTTTTTTGAAATGAATGATTCCACCATTTGACATTAGGCAAAATTTTTATCTCATAAATATTTTATTCAAATTTTGGCTTTTCAATATATATGGGGACAATTTATCCACTTCAATTTTTAAAATTTGGTCGAATAAACTCTTTCAACAAACAGAAAGTGTCAAACAAACAAGAAAAAATGAAATAAAAGTGGCTGGATCGTTGCTCTAGGCTCTCTAGCGCGGGGTTGAAGTCCAAATTAGAATTCCTTCGACCGTACCCCTATTTCCCCTTTCCTTCTCTTTCAATTCAAGTGTTGCTATCACAAATCCGGATCTTGTCTTATAGGGAATTCTTCTACTGCTCCCTCTTCTCTCATCAGATCCAGTGCTACATTTCTTCTCTTTCATTCGGTAAGCTCACGCCGTCGCTTTTACATGTCTTAGCATTTTTGTTTGAATTTTGCGGAGATTTTCGAATTATTGGATAATTTACCAATTTTATTTAACCTTTTGATGCTTGGATCTAGAGAATTTCTATTATGCTCGGATAAAGGAGAAACTATTGATTAAACTATTGTAAATTTCCAGCATTCAGTTGTTGCTAGCAATAAATTAAACTCTTTACTGATCAAATGAAAAAGAAAAATGAGGGTGAGTGCCCTAGGTTTAGGCCAGCTAATATTAGTTCAGTCATAATGAATCACATGGAATATACAGAGTATAGAGGATGCTTAAGATTGATTCAACTAGAGGCATAGTTGATTGATTGATTGATTAATTGATTGGTCGATCTTTTGTATATTCTGGTTGGCATTATGCGTCTTCAATTTATTTTCGCGTTTAAGGTGCTACATTTATATAGCTGCAGGTTGCAAGGTGGTCCTAGTTGTTTAAATTATTGTAATCATTTTCTCTGCTTCCTCCATCTATGTTTGGGAGTCTTGTGGATGCTCCTGCCAACAGTCCACATCTACGGAGGTCTGGAAGCCGAGCAGTTGTATCTGATATTGGTAAGATACATTGTCCTCTTTTCATGTCCTTTCCGATGCTTGCTCTCTGTTTTGTTTTTCCTCAATGGTTACGTCATATAGACTTTTAATAAATGTAATCATCTAGGTGTTATTGAGCTTGGAGGGAGTCCTGAAGAATCCCTTTTGCATAGTATAGAGGTCGATGAAATGAAGGGTGTGACGGCACCATTGAGCAGTGCGGCCATAATGCCATCTCCTGTTCTCTTATGGAGGTTTAAGGTGTGAAATTTATGACAGTTTCAGTATATGAACATTTGATCTTTATGCTCTGTTCGGTAATTTTGAGATCAGGATCAAGCCTGAGTTTAGATATGTATTACGGTGAAACTAATCTAGAGCTAGTTTTCTGGTTCATGTTTGATCTTTGTTTGTCACAGTTTAAAGTTATTTAGGATTTAATTCAGTCCTAGTTGAAAAAATCAATATCTGGATTTGCAATTTTTTACATGAATAAGACTAAGTTTGACAAATTATTCTCCATGATACAGCCTTTGAAGAGAAAAATGTAGTGGCAATGCATACATAATCATATAATACTATTTACAATGCAGTACAACTTAGCAAAAATAATAGCCTCGAAAGCATCCTATTGCAATGTTATGTTCTAAAAAATTGATGGTGTTAAGTTTAGTGCTCTATACATAGTACTCTCTCTGTCTCATCTTATATGACACCATTTGATTGGACCGATAAGATAGTAGTTTGACTTGTATATTACATGCATAATTGTTTAATCTAATTAGTTAGATGGATTCGAATTTAAGACTAGTGTATTATTAGCAGAATCATTTCAAACATTTGCAAGATAAAAACGATATCACGTGTTTGAACCGTGTTGCAGACAAAAGCATGGTGTTTAGTTGAGAAGGGCAGAGGGGTGGGTCTATCATCCACAGAGTTTCAAACCGTGTGCTAGCTAGCCCTCGGAGATTTCTTAAGTATAAAGAAATTTGGATATAAGTACAAAAAATAAAATTTCATAAACGTAAAAGCCCGTTTGGCCGAGCTGCCAAGAACTGCTTCTTTTGAAAAGTGCTTTTGTTCAAAAGTACTTTTGCAAAATAGCAGTTTGTGTTTGGCCAATTCATTTGAGTAGTGCTTTTTGCATGCTCATTGTGTTTGGCCAATTTTTTCAAAAAGTACTTTTAAGTATCAAATTACGAAAAAGGACAATAAATATTCAATTTGCAATTAGTATTATTTTGAAAAAATGAATGTAAATATTTCTTATAAAATAATTAATTAAAATATAAAACATAAAGTAAAAATATAAATTAAAAACTCTAATCAGTATGAAATATAGTTATTCCAAAGTAATAGTATTGAATTTCTAGTACTCCCTCCGGTTCACAATAAGTGTCCAATTTGCTTTTTCATTTTGGTTCAAAATAAGTGTCCAGTTATGTAATCAAGAAAGAATTTAAATTGTTTTTACAAAATAACCCCTATGTACATATCACTAAAAAGTTTTCTTACTCCTCACATTAATTGTTTAATTAGGGGTAGTTTAGTCATAGTAGGTATTTTTGTATAGAATTTAGTATTTTCTTAATGGGCGTGCTAAAAGCAAATTAGACACTTATTGTGAACCTCAGGGAGTATTGCTTATTGTTTACATGATAATTTAAATGTATTAAAATACATTATTTAATATAAATTAAGAATCTACTCTTAGGAATAGTAGAAAGAGAATAAAAATATAGATGAAATAAAAAAGAGAGGAAATGTATGGTAGAAATAAAAAGGAAAAGGAAAAGAAAAATGTTAAATTAATGAGGAATAATTTGGAAAATATCAATTTACTGTAAGGTTATTTTTTGTCTTGAACAAATTAATTTTCTGCTCCTGCTTCTGCTTCTTGGAAGAAGCTAGAATTTGTAGCTTCTCCCCAAAAGTAGAAAAAATGCTTTTGCTGCTGTTCAAAAGTGCTTTTCCGTCTTGGCGAAACACCTCACTTCATCCAAAAAGTACTTTTTTGACAAAAATAATGTACTTTTGGCCTCCCAAAAGCTTTTGGCCAAACAGGCTCTAAGAAAAAGAATGGAGTGGAAACTGGGAAGCAAAATGATTCAATGGAATAGATGAAATGAGAGATAATCCTCTTTCTAAGCAAAAACAAATCAGGACAAGTTCAAATGTTCAATCCACAAGTTCAAACCAGATTGGAGTGCTTCCCCAACACTACTTTGGTCATGCTTTAGTCTTTGCTTTCTCCGTAAGTTCCTTCATTTGATAGCATTTTGTTTCTTTGAAGGAAAATAGATTATGAAATTGGACAAAGCAGTGAACTATGAAACTGTACCCACCCGAAGCTATTCTATTTCTTGAGATTAGCTATTACTTTATCTATTTTTTAACAGCTTACTTTGACATAGTAATGGGGCTCATCGGTGCTTGCTCATCGGAGGCAGTATCACAGGAATATTGATCTTGAAAAATGATTGCTTGATTTTCAAATAGGTCTCAATGAGTGATAAGTTGACTAATAAGATTTAGATATCCGTTTAACAAAACCAAAAAAAGGATTTGGATATTGTTGAAATAATATTTATTTACTTCTCTTTGTTATTTCTTCAACTTTAATCATCCATGGGGCCTCTTTTCCTGCATTTCTTGTTGTTGATGTTGTTGCTGCTGCTGCTGCTTTCTTTGATTTATTTTCTTATGCTTCTCTGAAGTCTGAAAGAGATGAAATGCTCTCTTATGATTCTAAGCATGCTGTTCTGTTCAGGTACTTCTGTTCCTCATTTGGGGTGTCAGTTGTTGCAAGGTTAGTATGGCCAAACTTTTGGGAATGTACTTGGTTCATTGTGAACATATTCGCGTTATGTTTAATGAGTATTTCTCCTAATTTGCAGATTGGCTGGGATTCAGTCATGAGAATGAGCGTAAACCTTCGTGATCTATTCTTATATGAGGCTTTTCTTTATTACAATCCTCTTCTTCTTGTGGTTAGTGAAGATCATTATACTAGTTTATGCAAAGTCCTTTCTGCAACATTACTCTTATTTGCATTTTTTTGGTTTTGGTGCTGCAGACCATGATGGTTTGGTTTTGGGGAATAAACCTCTGGGTTTTCGCGCAGGCTAATGTCAACTATGCTAAAATTTTTGATCTTGATCAGAATCATCATCTCTCTCACAGAGAAATTTGGAAGGTAACTTACACTTGTCATGAGCTTATAGTCTTGCAACTTAATGCATCATTAACCAATTCATTTTCACTTAAATGCTTTGGTGCTGATGCATTTATTTTAAGATGGCTAAGTTAAAAAAGGAAAGAGATGGCTTAGTTCCTAATATTCTCATTAAGAACTTCCTAGGGAAACATCATCTGTCACTTAAAGTGCAATATGTAGATTTACACTACATTCTTAAGCATGGTTAACTGAGTTATTTGGGTTTACTTTTGTCTCGATATGCTAACTGTTGAACTTTGAGCATTGAGGTTTGGCTATATAAGTCTGTTTCTCGTTAAACATTTTACAGCCCTTTTAAACCTAGTGTAGTAAGATTTAAATATCAGATCAGACGTCATATTCCACGAAGCACCCTCTTTTTATACGATATATTAAATATCATTTAAAGAAACTTAATACTACTTGCAGCAAAATAAGATTACTGATATTTCTTTCATATGAATTCACCATGTCAACCTTTTAAAAGTTGATTTTAATACCCCAATATTAGCTTAATGGAACATTTGCCCTGCTTGAAGTTTCTGAACTTTGTTTTAAGGTTTTTTTAAGATACGTACTTTGAAATTTATTTCATCAGCTAATCCATATTGAGATTTGAGAGTGCACCATGTCGCTCTTACCCTGATAAGCCATGGTTCATGAAGTCTAAACAACAGTGTTATTGACGAGAGCGCTGCAATATTTTTGTCTCTTGCATATCAGATTGAAGGAAAGAAGTAAAGGGAATAACTAATCTCTATTGCATGACATTGCCTCCTTCATCACTCTCCATGAACTCTCTGTTAGATTTTTGTTTTCCTTGTACAAATTGAACTTTTTAAAGGTCCCTTGATAATGCAGTGTGCTACTTGGATGACTATCATTGTGCCGACAAGCATGACGGCCTATCTCTATCTCTATTCACATGGAGAAGTTTCATTGGCTGCATCTCAACCAGTGTAATAGATGCTTCCTTCCCATTTAATTGATAACAGTTTTTGCTTTATCCATTTTAAGTCATATTCAATGTGAACTGTTGTTTTGGTTCCTGGAAAAGCTTCTGATAAATTATCGAAAGGGAAGATGACCATTTGTTCATAATAACTGACCAAATTTGGTTCGGACTTCAAGTTCCTCAGCTTGGTCATACTGTTATACAAAATTCTCAAGTGTGCCAGTTGCATTGGATCAGAAGTATTAAGGATTCAAAACTTCTTATTCTCTTAACCAGAGGATTTGGCATCAGAATTTGTATATTTCGGAACTTACTTTTTCCAGTTCAAAAAAAAAAAAAAAAAAAAAGGAAGAAGAAGATGTGCCAAACCCTTATGATTTTAGGGGCAATTATTGTAACGAAACCTCGCTGATCTTTAGTTTACTCACTCTATTGAATAGGCAGGTGCTGCAGAAGTCTTGTAAATGTGATACTTCTTATCTACTATTTTAATGAATCTTATGTCATTGTAGGTGCTTCTATATGCTGGGTTTGCCATGGCTCTTATATTTCCATTTGATATATTCTTTTTGTCATCTCGCTACTTTTTGTTAAGGACGCTTTGGCGGATAGTTTTCCCGTTACAGGCAAGTTTGCGTTTCTATGTTACATTGAGAAATACTTTTGACTCTTAGCCGTAAAAATTGTACCATTGATCTCTCAATATAAAAATGAAAATGATATGAAGCTATATTGATTATCCTTCTCAAAAAAATAAAATAAAAATGAACCTCTATTAATTTTTACCTGAAAAAGTTATGCAATTCATTTATTTCTATATTTTATGGCACCTTTTTTTTTTCTTCAGTTGAAACCATTGATATCAGCATGGGTGAATATTTGGTGATTACAAACTGTAATGTACTGTGACTGGCATTTTAGTTATAGTTTTGAAGTAATCTGAGTACTTTAGTACTAGCTGATATGGGCAGAATTAAGTAGCTTCTAAATAGGATTTCATCTTCTTCAAATGCCCACCATTCCATATAGATCTGATTGGATTTGGTGGAAAGAAATATTCCCTTTCCCCTAAAGTGGTATTTCTGTTTGATTTTTCGTAGTATACTTACTGCGTAAGAGCATTTCTATGTTAGTTTCTTAATATTGTGAAGCATCTTTTGGAGGAATAACCATTTATATTCAAATTTTTAATCATCATATAAATCATGCCTACAAAGATTCCTGAAATTAATTAAAAATACGAAATATGTCATCTACTTTAGATAGAGGGTTCCATATTATTATTTGTCTCATATTGCGATTTAATTCTTTTTGGTATCGATGCAGGCTATATCATTTGCTGACTTCTTTCTGGCTGATATATTGACTTCTATGTCAAAGGTATGCATCTTCTTCTCGCCCCAAAAGAAAAGAGGACGTTAACTCATTAGCTTGTATATCCTTATCAAAAGACTCACTACTTTGTATATTTGTATGTACTGTGACATAGTCTAGTTCATCTTTTCAACTAAACCATTCTGTTTCTGAAGTAGGATTATGCATCTTTTTGTTTTCTAGTACACATTTCTTTTCAATAAGTAGGTCACGCATAGTTCTATCAGTTCATTACTAGCTTGGAAACTATACTTGGAAGTCGTAAACGTTTCGTCGTTTTTCTTATTTGTACATAGCACTTGATATTGTTATTTAGCCATATTTCATGATTGATACTATCAACATGAGCTCTATAGGACCATATTCCAAGCTGCATAGACTTATGTCAGATTTATCATCATATTAATGCATTGGTCAGGTTGTACCATCATTGTTGCAGACTGGCAAAATTCGTAGTTGATATCCCATGAAATGCGACTTTTGCTTAGAGAATATGTTATAGCTTGGGCAGATCATGTCATGACAACAGAGATTTGAACTAAACTTAAGGTTCTGCTGGTCTAGGGTTCAATTTGTTTTGACTCTCGAGTAGACCACAATAACCCCAAAAGTAAATAAAGAACCAAAGAAGATTGCTCATCTCAATGCATTGAGACTTGGTCCTTTGCCCCTTCCAAAAAGCTGCCAGCTTCCCTACTTTTCTGTCATCTTAGTTCGTCTTTTGCAATAATTTCTTCTCATATTAAAGTGATTCTTTATTTTCCTTGATAAAAGAAGTTCTTTCTTATCTACCGATGCCATTAATGTGGTTGATATACTGATCTGAATTTTTGCCAGAACAATTGATCCTCCTGGAACCTCCTTGTTCTTTTGCATTGTCAGCTGAGCCAGAAGAAAAGTGTTTGACTAAGTTACCCTGTTAAATCCCAATTTGACGACCCATTTCCAGAGTGATTGCTTTCAGATTCAGTTTATCCTTTAGATGGTGAACTGTAAGCTCTTATGAGTTATCCCTGTGCTTCATTTTGGCCTTGAGCCAAAGCTGTGTGTCCAGTCAAATCAATCTCATATATACTTGTTGTTTTAATATGTTAGGCAACTTTAAAGATTATTTATTCCATCAAACAGTCTGGTATTGATTCTTTTGTAGAACTTGCACATTTTGCGATCAAAGCCTTGTAGACGTACAATAATTCACCTGCTTGTGTCATACCTATTGCTATAGTTTCTCGTAGAGAGTGTTATTGCATAATTTCTGTCACCTGATGTGGCAATGCCCTACGTTTTCATACTTTTGTGCAGGTATTTTCGGATTTGGAACGTTCCGTCTGTAGAATGGTTCATCGACAGGTTTGTTCCTTTCTGTCCTATGCTTTTGGTGAGAATAAGAAAAACTGATATGATATTGCTAGCTTTTTCTTTTTATGATAATGCGAGATGCATTTAGTTGTATCTAGAAGAGCGGGTTGTCTAGTGGTCAGTGGGGAGTTGGGATTTCTGATTTTAATGAAAATAGTGTTGCATTTGGCTGTATCACTCTCTTTCAAACTTTGATGTATGTTTAACAATTAACACCATCACTTGCTGTAAAATTATGTTCACCGATCACATGTCCATTCATGTATAAGTTTTGATCAGTAGACTAATATTGCAACAAAAAAAGCAGCTTTAGATCAATATCTGTGCAGTGTTATAGTCTAAAGTCAAGGAAAATTTTGATACACCCTGTGACCGACTGTCTTCTTGTAAAGTTTCAATCAAGTCAAGAAGTAATTGGCCCTTTTTGGGGCTCCTAAGTAATCTAGCAAATTGTTGGATTGACATCTAAGCATGGCTGATCGCTTCTTTCTGTTCCTCAGCATTAGTGGAGTTTGCTTAGTTTTTAGATCTAGCTGCATTATCCTCCCTTTGCAAGGAGTTCTATATCTGACAATAGAGCAGTTTCTCTGACTTTGAGAAAGTAGTAGGAAAGTATTTTCTACGATAATTTTCAGTTTACACACACACACTCTCTCTAACCGTAGGTAGTCAGGTTTTGAGATTTTTACTGTCACTTAATATCATTTTGTTTTCTTTAGGTGAAGTTTGTGTCAGATTTTTTATTGCCTCTGTACAGAGAATATTCTAGAATGCCCCTTGCAAGTAGATTTTTGTGAAAGCTTGCTCTATTACCTGAAAGATAACTAATGACATGAACAGGTTGCTACCATTGCATGGTTTGAAGCTGATTCTGTTTGTGGAAGTCATGCTGTTGCAATTCCCATTGTTCTTGTATTGCCTTATCTATTCCGTCTCTTTCAATGTCTTCGGCAATATAAGGATACCAGAGAGAAGACTACCCTGTTGAATGGTAAATTCCTGTTTTCGCTTAAGGAAGCGTAAGTTGCTTTGTTGGTAAATTTTGAGTGGGTATCTTTGTTTTGGATTGGTTTTCAGTTACATTATCTATTAAAGATTATTCCTTGATGCTTGACGCTGAAGGGAACTATTCCTCTCTGAATATATAGTGCATTTTAGCTGTCTTATAACCATGGTAAATATCGAAGTGCTGATGAAGGAAAGTGAGGGGTCGACTGAAGTTTTCTGGAAATTGGTGGCCTTGAGGGTTTAAATAGTAGAAAACTTATTGTGTGATTTGATGATTAAAGCCTGAAGACTTGGAGGAAGTCTGTGCTGATTCATTGTGAATAGCAACTGTTGGGAGAATGGAGGAAAAGAGGATGATGAATAGTTCAATGCTTTTACTTACCATTCATCATCTTGGTTTTGTTCTATGCTTATATTTTTTGCTCCCTAAAAGTAAAAGGACTATGAAGTTTCCAGGAGTGTCTCACATAATTTACTATGGTTCGTCTATTTTATAATTGATCCTAAGAAAAGTAGTAATGTTCCAAGTTCTTCATTTTTTAAGCATGATTTTATACATAAGCTATCTCTCTTCAACTTGCTTTTAATTTTCCTGGTTTCAGCTTAACAGTGGGTCGATGCTTAATAGTGCTAATTGTCCTTAATGTTTCATTTCAGCGTTAAAATATTCAACTGCAGTACCTGTGATATATCTCTCAGCCCTTAAGTATCACGTCTTCCCTGACAACTGGGTTAATATTTATCGTCCTTTATGGCTTCTATCCGGTGTGGTGAACTCTCTCTACTCATTCTATTGGGATCTGACAAGAGATTGGGACTTGAGGTCAGTAACATCTTTTTCATGCTAATTCTTCAGAGCTTTAGCTAATTTTTCAAACTGTATGTGGGCACTAGTGCTTTAGTTTTGCACCCAGTTATTGCTCATCCAACTCGACTTTGATTTAGTTATTTATATTTTTCTTTGATTTTGCTGCCTTGCAACTGTTTTAATTGTCATGCTTTATATCTTAGTGTCCCAATGTTGACATTGTTCTTAAAATAACAAAATTCGTCCTCTAACAATTCAAACTAGTATAACAAAATACCACACCATTTTATTGATGTGACATTTTGCATCCAACTTCTCTAGCTTTCTGCATTTTAAATTACATGGTTATTACTAAGGTACCAACAAGTTAACATGTTAAACATTGTCGTACAAACTTGATATGATTGTCTATTTCTTTTATTTTTTTTGGAGACGGTAACAGATCCAATATATTAATAAATCATCAGCACAAAGTTTGTACTGGAACCAAGATTACATCAAGAAGAGCTAGGACAAAAACAAAAATTGAACTTCCTTGTTCTTCTTACAAGGAGCCTAAGACTTCTATGATTGAATCCTGGTCATCTATATATTCTGCTTTACACCAAAAACTAAAAAGAAGAATGCAATTATTTTGATCTTCTGTACAAGGCTACTTATATCTTCAAAACATCTTGCATTATAGCCTGTTTGGCCTAGCTTCTTTTTGGCCAAAAGTGCCTTTTTTTTGCCAAAAGCACTTTTGGCCAAAAATTGATGTGTTTGGCTAAGCTTTTGGAAGGAAAAAAAAGTACTTTTGAGGAGAAGCAGAAGCAGTTTTGGAGAAGCAGAAAAAAGTAGCTTCTCTCTAAAAGCACTTTTTTGAGAAGCACTTGTCAGAAAAATACACTTAGAAGCAGTTTTTTAAATCTTGGCCAAACACTAATTGCTGCTCAGAAGTGCTTTTCAAACTAAGTAGCCAAACACAAACTGCTTCTCACCAAACGTACTTTTAAGAAAAGCACTTTTGAAAAAAAGCACTTCTCAAAATAAGCTGATTTTTGCAGCTTGGCCAAACGGGCTATTACTCTCCTTCCAAATTGTCCACCTAATGGCTATTGGGATAATTTTCCATCTATCCCCATTCCCACCACCCATTTGCGTTCCAGCTAGACAAAAGTTCATAGGTTCTTCTTGTGCGTCATTCCAGCGACATTCGGGAAGAAAGATCTCGTTGCCGTGCAATTTTCCGGCAACTTCGTCTTGTTCCTAGGGTTCATCACCGTTGCAGTGGTATTGTGCATATACCAGTACCACCATAAGATTCGAAACCCTTGTGCGACCAAACCCCAGAAATCAAAATCCCATAGGAACAGAAAAGTCAGTCATTGTGCGTCTTTCCGGTTGACGACTCAAGATTGATTTGCGTAATCTCCTTATCGGTAAGTGTTGTGCGAAAACCAACACTACCATCTTGTTCGGAAACAGTCAATTGCTCCGGCAGAAAGTGCCTCACGCGCCTCCACGTCTGCCATAACTAGGGTTCTAGCAATCTACACTCCCCCGACTTGAGGGGGAGTGTTAGATAGTTATGTATAAGTAGTCCTAGTCGCATATGCAGTAGGAGTAGAATATGTCCTAGTCACATATGTATTATGAGTAAAATATTTCCTAGTCCATATCTAGTAGGAGTAGAATATGTATTATATAGAGGGCTCATTGTATCATTGTTAATAAATAGATTTATCTCCCGTGCATTCTCACAGTAGTTGGTTCAGAGTCTTGTAAGAATCTTCTGAATGTCAAGTTCCATCCTTCAGTACCACTTAACTCCTTAACTGTTGCCCCCTGTTGCTGATTCGGAGTAAAAATATCAGGGAACAAATTCCTCAAACTTCCAATTCCTAGCCAGTTGTCCTCCCAAAATAACGTTTTCCTTCCATCCTCACATTAAGACTTAAGTCATGATGTGATTGTCTATTCAAAAATATATTACTCTTAACCTTCAGAAAATGGGATGTAGGGACTGGATATTGAGTTCTCATGTTTGTGGTTTGAACTATTTCGCATAGGATCTTTTGGAAATCGATTTGTACACTCCATTTTTTTACTCAGTGTATTCTAATACTTC
>MU696182.1:0-24555 GCA_026770625.1 Nicotiana glauca | reverse complement strand
TATATTCATCTTCAAACCACGGTAAAACCCAACAAGAACATCTCTGCCAACTCCAGTTGTACAAACTAAACTACCAGGACTGAATCCTTTTACCTAAACCAAGCTGAGCAAACTGCCAGCACTCAAGAGCTTTGGTGCACAATACCTGTATGACTCATTACCTCGAACGCATACGGAGAATTAATAATATCATTACCATACCAATTCGGTTTATTATCAAGCCATTCTATTTATCCGATTTCCTTCCTGCTTCGTTATTAATTTGATATTATCTCTTATTGTAGCATTACAATGCCTCAATTCAGGCTCACCACAGGAGATTCGAACATAAGGCCATACTGTCTAATACTCATAGGCCACTGAATACTCTCTTAGATGTTTCCCAGAAATATTACATTCCATAATACTTTATTTTGAAGAACTTTCTGCGAATCTAAATTCGCTTCCTTTACCATCCAAGTACCAACACATAGGATCCCACCATCAACATAAAATGCCACAAGTCTCGACCTTTCTATCGAAAACATTGTCTTTAGTCATATACACCACCTTAAAACACCTGAGTGTTACATGCAGAATCTTGAATACCGTAAAACCATTCTCGAGGGTCATTCAATATTATTCAGCTGTAATTCACATGTCTTATTAAACAGAACCACTCGTGCCTTATTAGTACTCTGACACCGCAGAACATGATCTCGTACAGATACAAACAACCATCTTTCTTCTCTATATACTGAGCATTCTTTATCAACCGCAGCTCAAAACATCCTAGTATTTCATCACATCTATGAAGCACCATATAACCTTTATCAAAATTTTCCTTCACACGCGCCATTCTCAGCTCAATTTTTGCGACCAGAACTGATCCACCAACATACTTTGAAATAGAACCAACATAGCACACAACAGTGCAATCGGCTAATCAATAGCAACCTCCCCAACTTGGCTCGAAGCCATATATCAAGGCACTCTTAACAACTCATAGCACTTTTACTCTAATGATGCCACAATGTTATAGTGAGATTAAAATCAAGTCATTTACAAGTTTTGTGGAGACACGAATCATCAAAAAGTTTAACTCTTCTCCAATTCTTGCATTCATTCACACAACAGTTACACCCACTCTTTAGGTGACAAAATTTTACTAAGTCAAAAAATTTTAAAAAATTTCGGTAGAGTTTCCTTTGTAATTGGGCCTATTCACCTGCCACAGAATCCCCAAAACCATCCTAACAACACGTCCACAACTTGACACAGCATCATAATGTATATCAACAACATTAATCTCAATACTCCATGTTTTATATTATCAAAATTGATACATGGACATGCGTTGCACCTATTCGAATCATAACACATAGAAAATACCTTTCAATTACACATAAGATCTTCTAACATACACATAAGGATCATACCACTTAAGGACACCCCGCAGGAGATATCCCACATACTTCGCCTCGGTTCGGTATTTCAGCACACCTTCCACCGACATATACGTTACCCAATCAACTTAGTCTTCCTGAGTCTGAATTCATACCGCCACAAGCATTGCACTTAACCTTCCAACTAGGAGACACAAAATATTCTTCACGCACCCATAACTTGGGGCTACACAAATATCATAATAGGAATCGAACACCTAACAGTTCATCTATTATCCTGCAGACTCCCTCGTCACTACCAAGATCTCGTAGATATATCTCACAGTACTAAGATACTCATCACATGGATATCCAGCCGCCATTGCAGCTAATAAGGACAACACTGAGCAGATAAGTTCAAAACACTTGCTTGCATAATCAGCACCTCAGTGCTCATGCCATAAGCAAAGATCCGGCCTCAAGTCCTCCAGACTGGCCCAACATACTCACAATGATTACCTCTCGCCCCTCGACCGGGTAATCGAAAGCCATCAAGGCACATATAATACTGAGCGCTTGCGTGCGCATACAGACGTGTGGAAGGAATTTCAAGAATTATATCTCAAGCTGAATCCAGTACGCACGATAAGAATTCCAAGAAAGTGAAGTGTTTTCTAAAGGTTCTGCAGCCTCTCGAGGATAAATACAGACGTCTCCATACCGATCCGCGAGACTCTACTAACCGGCTCATGATTCATGAGGCCTAGTAACCTAGGCTCTGATACCAACTTGTCACGACCCCAAATCCCGGTCGTGATGGTGCCAAACACAACTGCTAGGCAAGCCAGACAATTTGCACTCTCAACCTGAGCCTGAAGCTCAAACAAATTATTTGAATGTCATTATTAACAATAAAGCTAAAATCTTAACTGTAGATAGAAACCAAACTGAAAAATTTCCCAAAGACCTAGGGGTCATGAGTCTAGAGCCTCTAACAATACAGAGTAATAAAACTCCAATACTACAATTATCAAAACTGCGGAAAATAATAAAGGAACAGAGGAGGAGTCGGGTCCTGCGGACGTCGGGTAGCTACCTCGACAACTCCAAATAATCTTTGAAACAACAACTAGCTTAGCTAAGCTCCCAAAATACCTGAATCTGCACACATGGTGCAGGGAGTAAAGTGAGTACTTCCAACTCAGTGGTAATAAGAGTAAATAAAGCTGAGAGGAAATAAATCACGTAAGAGCACTCCATCATGCTATAAAGGACAGTACAACACTTTTTAGAAAGCAGTAGTTCCATGAAAAATCCTTTATAAAATATCTGACTCAGTTTAAAACCTATTTGGAAAACATCTCTTTCTTTCCTGATTAACAGTTAAACACATGAATACGATATCAAGTAGTGCAAGTCCGCACACAAATCCGCCCTTCGGGCACAACACTCCTTTAGCAATTTACACCAGGGTATCTGGTCAACAAGGCAAGTAATACATCTATACCAATAATATATGAGTTCTAAGTGTCATGCCACGTAGTACAAACACATACAAATGCATGAATGCAATGCAATGTACATGACTGCTACGGCGCGTAGCCTGATCCATTTGGGCACCCGGCGCTCACTGTGGGGGTTCAGACTCCGGAGGGGCTCCTACAACCCAAGCGCAATATCAATATGACTCCCACTGCGATGTATATCCCAATCCATGCATAGTCATGAATGCACATAAGCCCCTTGGGCAATAGTAACATAGTAGTTCTCGGCAAAAGTGTCAGTAAAATATCAATTAGGTTTTCAAATCTTAGAAAGATGGCTGAGTTTGCAAAATAGTATTTTAAACCTTGGACCGAGATAAAATGTGCACAATAATACAAAAATAGTGATTTTAATCCCCGAAGGATTCAAATATTCGGCACGAAGCCCAAAACATGGAAATTAGCCCAAATCGTGATAGCATCAAATAGTTTTCATTCAATCACACAGTAAATTCAACAACTGGGATGGACCAAGTCACAATCCCCAATGGTGCTCTACCCCACACTCATACCTGGCGTGCAAGTCAGCACAATACAGCACTATGATGTGCAAGTCCGGGGTTTCAAACCCTCAGGACATCGTTTACAAGTATTACCCACCTCGAACCGGTTAAATTCCTCGCTCGCGATGCCTTTGCCCTTAAATTGGCCTCCACACGCGTCAAATCTAACCAAAATCAGGACAAATATATCATAATATGCTAATGGGACAACACCCAATCGAAAACAATCGAAATATAACAAAAATCTAGAAACTAGCAAAACCCGAGCCCCGAGCCCACGTCTCAAAAAATTAAAAAACTTACATTACCGGATTCCTCGTCTTACCACGAGTCTACCCATACCAAGAACTCCCAAATCCGAGCTCAAATGCCCTATAAAATTCCAATTTGAAATTTGTTAAAAACTCAAGCCCTAGCTCATAACTTAGGCTCAATTTCCATGAATTTCTAGACCAATTTCACAACATAATTATGTTTTAAGGCCAAGATTCTTACCTCACGTCGATTCCTATTGAATCTCTCTGAAATTCCCGTCCAAAATCTCCCAAGGACGTTCAAATATGGAGGAAAAGAGCTCCCAAGTCGCAGATGAATTATTGACATAAACCATTCTGCCCAGGCCTATTTCCGCTTTTGCGGTCCAAATGTCGCTTCTGCGGATTTTCTTCCGCTTCTGCGGTTTCCTTCATTTTGCCCAGGACCACTTCTGTGGTTAATAGTCCGCTTCTGCGGACTCACATTTGCAAACAATGTTCTGTTTCTGCGGAACCTCCCAAACCTCCTCCTTTCGCTTCTGCAACCACTTACGCGCTTCTGTGGACTCGTTTAAGAGAAACCAATTCCGCTTCTGCGAAACTAACCCAACTCAGCCCTAGACCTCTTTTACGATCCTTCACCCACTTCTTCGAAACCGCATCTGCGGTCCATTTCTGCAGAAGCGGAAATACCAGATATCAGATCCTTCAGCAAATCCTTAAACTCCAAATTTCATCCCGTTAGCCATCCGAAATCACCCCGAGGCCCCCGGGACCTCAACAAAATATACCAATACATCCTATAACGTTATTCAAACTTGTTCCAAACATCAAAACACTATCGTTAATATCAAAATCATCAAATTTCACCAAATCAAAGCCCAAGTTCTTCAAGAACTTCCTAAATGCACTTTCGATCAAAAACCTGACCAAACGATGTCCGAATGACCTGAAAATTTGCATACATATCCAAAATCACCTAATAAAGCTACTGCAACTATCGGATTTCTATTATGACTCCCGGATCAAAATATCACCTATCAACCGGAAATCGTCAAAATACTAACTTTGCCAAAATAGGCTAACTTCTTCGCCGGACCTCCAAAATTACTTCTGTTTGCGCTCCTAATCCTTAAATCATCACCCAGAGCTAACCGAATCATCAGAACTCAATTCTGAACCCTCTAACTCACAAGTCAACATCTGGTTGACTTTTCTAATTTAAGTCTTCTTAAAAGAGACTAAGTGTCTTATTTCTTAATAAAATTACTCCAATTAAATTCTAACGCACCCAATACCGATAATGAAACATAAAGCAACACAATAAGGGGGAAACGGGGCAGTAACTCACGTGACAATAGGTCGGGTCGTCACAGGTTTGGGGTGAATGGATCAAAGGTAATTTTCTATGAAACATGAAAGGTTTGGTACATATCAGATGATGGGTAGTTGGTGAGCGGATCAGAGATATTTTCTGTGTTAAGGGTAACAAAGAAAGTGGTCAGCAAGGTCTCCAAGTGGGAATCAGTTATCAAGGCGAGTGAAGGAATAATAAACTTCATGGCCGAGGCCAGTCAAGAAAGAACATGATATACACGGAGTGGGGGCAATAGATGTGCTGTGGGATTCATATGAGACATAAGGGTTGGGGAGATGCCAGTTCATGCAATGCAACAAATAGAGGATATCGGTCCGCCCTCAAAGTTCAAGGCCACAAACTAACCACCACATTTAAACTTACAAGTTTTCTTTGTTTGAAACACGAAGAAAGCAGTGCAAGAAAGTTGGTTCAACAATAAGGGAAAAAGAAAAGAAAGAAAAAGAAAAGGAAGAAGAAGAGAACCGAAAAAAGGGAAGTTTCTCAAATCTTTGCCTTTGCCAGTCTTGCTAGTATGCATAAAATGCTGCCATTGCTTTTCACATTTTTTCCTCTTAGGATAAAAAGACCTACTATGATGAACTTTCTCCTAGGGTCAAAATCTTAGTCTGACGAATTGTTCTCCTAAGATAAAAGACCTAGTCTGATGAACTTTCTCCTAGGATCTAAAATCTTAGTCTGATGAATCTTTCTCCTAAGATAGAAGACCTAGTATGATGAATCTTTCTCCTAAGATAGAAAACCTAGTCTGATGAACTTTCTCCTAAGATCAAAATCTTAGTCTGATGAGTTGTCCGCCTAAGATAGAAGACCTAGTCTGATGAACTTTCTCCTAGGATAAAAATCTTAGTCTGATGAATTTTTCTCCTAAGATAGAAAACCTAGATTGATGAACTTTGTCCTAGGATCTAAAATCTTTGTCTGATGAATTGTTCTCCTAAGATAGAAGACCTAGTCAGATGAAATTTCTCCTAGGATCTAAAATCTTAGTCTGATGAATCTTTCTACTAAGATAGAAGACCTAGTCAGATGAAATTTCTCCTAGGATCTAAAATCTTAGTCTGATGAATCTTTCTCCTAAAATAGAAGACCTAGTCTGATGAATCTTTCTCCTAAGATAGAAAACCTAGTCTGATGAACATTCTCCTAGGATCAAAATCTTAGTATGATGAATTGTTCTCCTAAGATAGTAGACCTAGTTTGATGAACTTTTCCTATGATTAAAATCTTAGTCTGATGAAACTTTCTCCTAAGATAACAAGATAACAAAATGACCTAGTCTGATGAATTTTCTCCTACGATCCAAATCTTAGTCTGATGAATCTTTCTCCTGAGATAGAAGACCTAGTCTGATTAATTCGTTAGTCAAATTTCCTACGTTTTACTCACAGGAGACGTACATTCCAATTAAGTCTTTAGTTTTACTCTCATCATTACATCAATAGCTTAGGTGATCTACATTTTGCTAACAACTCACAAATCTTCCCATCCACAAAACTGGGGCAGAAAATTTTCTTTGTTTGTCTGTTTTGTTGAAGTCAGGAGCCCACCTGGAGAACAAGGGAATACATTTTAAGTTCAACAATCAGGAGCCCACCTAGAGAACAAGGGAATACTTTTCAAGTTCAGCAATCAGGAGCCCACCTGGAGAACAAGGGAATACTTTTCAAGTTCAGCAATCAGGAGCCCACCTGGAGAACAAGGGAATACTTTTCAAGGTTAGCAATCAGGAGCCCACTTGGAGAACAAGGGAATACTTTTCAAGTGTCAGCAATCAAGAGGCCGCCTGGAGAGTAGAGGCATGTATATCAAATTTCAGCAGTCAAACATCATTCAGAGGAAGGGCAAAACATCTTCGATCACAATTCAAGGCAACAACACAAGAATTTTATCGAAAGAATACAAGTTCAAGGCAACACAAGGACCGCAAGATCAAGACATAGATAGGACTTTGGTAATTCATAGATCATAGCTTAGGATAGCTTCTTTTTATCTCAACATGGTGTAATAATGAGGTCAGCAAGCAGTAGCAACAACAACAGCAGTAAAATCACAGCTCCTGGTAGTCCCAGCTACCAAACCTTCCCGAACTACACTGACCTGATTCCTTTATAGCCTAGGATATGTAGGCAACCTCCGAAGCAGGGTGCGGTCAAATCTTTCAAAAATGATTCACACGGAGTGTTCAAAAGGGCAAAAATCGCTCGTATCCGCTCACTTACCCTTGCTCGAAAACTCTTCGTGTTCCCGAGCAATGAGGGGCAACTATGAGCACGTGATTTTTGCCCTATATGAATTACTCCTAGAAATTCAAACAAAATAATTTCTTTCACTATTAGACAACTGGGTGGGTTTTGTGACATTTTGTGGTAATTGTTTGCATTTTGTTTGTACATTTTAATTCATACAAAATTACAAAAATATGCATTTAGGTTTAATTTTACATGTTTTGTGGAATCAATTAGTAATTAGGAATTTTACAAAATTACAAAAAATAACAAAAGTAGTTTACTCTTGTTTCAATTTTTATTTTGGAATTTTGATAGTTTTCTTTTAATTTGGTATTTGATTTTCATGTGACAATTATTAGTGTGAGCACGTGATTTTTGCCCTATATGAATTACTCCCATAAAATATCACAAAATAATTTTTTCCAATTTTTGCAATTTATAGGAATTTTCGTAGATTTTTGTTAATTATTTGCATTATTGTGCATATTTAATTTCCATTAAAAATTCAAAAAAATACCAAAAATACCATGCATTGCATTTAGAATTTGTTCATATTTTAGGGTTAATTAATTATTTAGTTTCTTTTATTAAAATAAAAATCACAAAAATAACTCATTTTTACATTCTTAGCTTTTAATTTTGGATTAATGATTTTTTTTCTTTTTCTCCTTCTCTCTTTCAATTTAGGAGAAACTAGTTTTTATTAACATTATAGTTAGATAATTTGCTTAAATTTACAATTTGAACAAATTTTGGAGTTTAATTTAGGGTTTTAATTAATTGAAACAAAAAGCTGGTCTTAATTTGAATTGTGCCAAACTATTCCCTAACCTAGCCCGAACCGGGTAGACCCAACACCCAATATCCAATACCCAAACCCATTTTCCACCTAAAAAACCCTAGACCTATACATCACAATATATGGACTTAAAGGCTGATACAAAACAGGGGGGACCAACACATAGAGCAGCCGCCGACCTTAAGGAAGAGAACAAAATAGTGACTGAAAATTTTGAAAAAATAACGCCTGAGAATGGAGGAGAGGCAGCCAAAACAGTGAATACACGATACCCCCCCTGAACTTATCTTCTTCGACCCCCTAAACTAGCCGGAACGCGCACCCACGCAGTCATGTATGCAAACAGGACAGTAATTAAAACGAGGTCCATGGTTCTTAGAATCTTTGAAAAATTAGAAAACTAAAACAAAGCAAAAAAGATATATGTTCTTTATTTTTCATTTCGATTTTGATTTTCTGGAAACCATGGGTGGTGTTTGATCGAGCTGAGGTTGTTTCCAGTTGTTTGTTGACTGTCGTTTCAAATTCCGACCGAAGCTGTCGATTCATCTTGTTCGTGTAATTACTGAGAAATTGCAATCAATTAAAGCTTCTCATTCAGGTTTGATTCTTTGATTTTTGTTGTCGTTGAATTAGGGGTGATCCATTGATCTTCATGACTGATTTGGTTCTTTTATATATAGGGTAAATTATTTTCATGAAATGTTCTTCTGTTTTAATTTAATGGAGTTACCATGAATTGCTATGATCACTTGCCTTGTAAATTGCAACAGTGAACGACATTCTATACTTTTGGCATTTGGATTTCAAGAAACTTTATTCTCTGATTCGTTGTTAAGTGTGGGATACTCGATGGCTTCGAGTCTGTTTCTTTTTTAACTGAATGAATTAATTACCTTAATTTTGAGTAGGTGGACACTGTCCCTTGTTATTCTTGTCAGTATTTAAGAACTAGAAGCATCAATTGATATATTGGAGATTCTAAAAGAGAACTGAATAACCCTCAATATAATTTGCCTCCTCCGTATTTATTTGGTCATTTGCTAGTATTCGTCATTTTGCTATAAGGTTCTGTAGCTTCCATCTTCAGTTGAAAAAATGTGAATTTCATAAAGTTGAATTCCAATTGCCTTATTTGATAGGTTGCTTGGTTAGAGTTTACATTGGCTGGGCCATTTTGTTAGTCTTATGAAGATACAAAATTGGCTTGGAATTAAAATAAGTATGATCTGTTGGTTTGAGCCATTTCATATATGACTTGGTAAAGCAATTGAGTCATAACGCTAGTGTATTCTTCCATTTAGAAAAATAATCACTTATGAACATCCGTAATTTGTTTTGGTTGGGTAAAGTTTTTTGGAATAAGTTGAGGTGCGCCGTGCCAAAACAAAATCTCAAAATGCATTGACCTCGGTTAATTATCTTTGTTTTAGTCCTTAGAATTCGAGGCGTGCCATTTAGCAAATTTTCATGACCCTCGCAAAGTTATGAATGCGTATTTGCTTTTAGGCACATTATTAATAATCTACCTTCCTAAACTCGGGTGCACATTTATGTGACCCAACTTTAAATCTCAACGTTAGATAAAATTTGTTATGGGCTACGGGTGCATTTATGTGACGTATTTCGAAACATATTTTAAATGACATTGCAATCTTCGTAAAAATAATTAAATAAAAGCGGTTTTAAAGTTAAAATTGCACCATAGGCTAAACTTGTAATTAAAATCAGATAATTAAACCGAATATAACAGTTGAAAGATCGTGCTAGAACCACGGAACTCGAGAATGCCTAACACCTTCTCTTGGGTTAACAGAATTCCTTACTCGGATTTCTGGTTCGTGGATTGTTAAACAGAGTCAACCTTTTCCTCGATTCGGGATTCCACCGGTGACTTGGGACACTATAAATCTCCCAAGTGGCGACTCTGAATCTTTAATAAAAAATGAATCCTATTTCGATTGTCCTTTAATTGGAAAAACTCCATTTATTATACCCTTCACGGGGTGCGGGTAAAAAGTAGGTGTGACAGCTCTGGCGACTCTGCTGGGGATATTAACCTAGAACCACTGGTTCAGGGTTAGACATTCAAGCTTGAAATAATTGGTGTATTTGGCTTATTTATTATCTGATTTTTATTTGATGTTTTGGCTTAAATCTGCTAAATGTTGCTTTTTACCGCTTTGATAATTTTTGAACTATGCATATAAACTGCCTTCTCACGCACCCCGTCTGATTCTTCTTGAAATTAAAATTGGGCATTTGCTTGACATAGCCCGCTTTCTTTGAGATAGCCGACGTGCTTGGCACTCGGTGAAGGATTTTTAGTCACACATGTTTTAGGCGGGGAGCACCACCAGTTAAGCCGGAAAGCAATGCTACCGGTACACTGACCCTCCTCGGCTCGAGTTGTCTGCTCGAGTAAGCCAGTCTTGATACTTTCTCCAATAGGATTTTAACCTAGAAAAACAAAGCATCATGCCGGATCCCTAGTAGGAATGTTTTGTTTGCATCACGTGCATTTGACCTTGGAGATTCAACACATGGGTTGGATTTGTCTAGGACAGGTGTACCTGAAATGAAAAAGACCATCCTAATGCATCTTACTTGCTATTTGGACATTTATTTGTTTCGGACTTACATGCTGACCGGCTTTTGAATATTGGGAAAATTATTTTTAAAAGAAAAAAACAACAAGAAAAAGAAGAAGAAATAGAAGTTAAGGGAACTAATCACTTGTTTTGAAAGTACCAATGCCCAAATAGTGCAGAAACTCTGCCGAATTTTTTTTAGAAAAAAAAAGAAATTATTATTTTTAAAATAGTCTGTTTTATTTGCCAGTGAAAAAGAAAAAAAATGTTTTATTTTTCAAAAAATAGTTTGTTTTATGTGTCAATAAAAAAATTTGTTATTTTCAAAATAGTTTGTTTTACTTTCCACTGAAAAAATGTATTTTCAAAAATAGTTTGCTTTATTTGCCAATAAAGGAAAAATGTGATTTTGTTTTCAAAAAATAGCTTATTTGTTTGTCAATAAAATAAAAAAATAGTTTGTTTTGTTTGCCAATAAAAAGAAAAAAAAGAAAAAAAGGGAAAATATTTTGCCTGCAGATATAGTTTGTTTTATCGGGCCGAACTACGTTGGTTTGATTCTCACCGGATGTGAGATACGTAGGCAACCCTAATTGGGCCCAACCTGCCCTTTTGCAAAAGTAGCCAAAAAGTGTCAAATATTATTTTTTTGTTATAAATAAGTCGGGTGATGTCGTTCTTGTCAAAAATAGCTGAATGTTCCCGAAAGGGACACCGGAAGGCTGATTTGCATAAACAGCCACCTTTGGCCATTTTTTAGATTTTTGGTCGGTTGATTCGCACATCCTTAAAATCTTCGTCCCCTAGGCGCTGAAAGGCCGTATTTACAATATCGGGTCCTTTATTTTAATTTGAAAAAAATCATCAATAAGTCGGGTGATGCTGTTCTTGTCAAAAATAGCCGAATGTTCCCGAAAGGGACGCCGGAAGGCTGATTTTGCATAAACAGCCATCTTTAGGTCATTTTTTAAGATTTTGACCGGTTGGCTCACATAGCCTTAAAATCTTCGTCCCCGAGGTGCTAAAAGGCCGTGTTTGCAAAACCAGCTCTTTTGTTTTAATTTGAAAAATAAGAAAAAAAAGAGTCAAAGGGCAAGTGAATGCCGATGTGATTTTTGGTCAAAACAAGCCGATCCAGCTTCGGCAGTGTATTAAACCGTTCTTGCCGAAATAGCCTTAGAATATCTTTCAGTTGTCCAAAGTCTATTTTCGTAAAAGAATGGATAAGTTTGTAAAATAATCCTTCCCGGCCTCAAAATTCATGTGAAATTGAGAAGGGACCACGTTTGCAAAAAAGAGCCATTTGGTTAAAATTGGCATATAGGGTAAGGAATCTGTCAGTCTGTTTTTTTATTTGTATTTCTTTTGATTAGAGTATGTGGGTTGTTTAATGTTCAAATATGTATCTCGCCTTTCACCAGAATCCGTTAGTTCAGTCTAAGTTTGTCAGTTTTTTTTATCATTGTAATTAAAGCGTGTTTTACTGTGAAAAGTTGAAGATTCAAAAATATGTTTTATTGTTTTTTTTACCTTGCATTGCCCTAACTACGCAAGGTCTGATTCATGTGGGGTCATGATACGTAGGCAATCTCCATAAGATTCGAGCACAACTATATTTGTATATATTAAAAAAAATGAAAAGAAGAAGTAAGTAAAAATATTGATAATAATAAGGATCGACCGAGTCCATTCTAACATGTTTTGTTTTGAATTATAGAGAAAGTTGAGGGGGTTGGTTGTGGTTCCTAAAATATTTCTTCCCTGCAACACAAAGTCAAAGGACAATGGCAGAGAACCTCAGAAATGAGTGGGTTGGTGCCGATGCCCGAAAGCAACTGATTGAACAGAACCATGGGTTGGTAAAAGAGGTAAAAATTTTGAGGCACCATGTGGCAAACATGTATCAGGCATGGATGGTTGGGAAGGCACCCACACCGCCACCGCCTGGTTTCCCTGATGATGTCTTTACCCGAACTTTGGCGTCTCCCGATCACCCTAGTAGTTCCTTCACTTTTCCTCCAGGTCCTGAGAGGTTGGGCACACCCCCTGATGTCCGCCTGCTCGCAAGGATTAAAGTACCAAAGTTCAAAGAGTGCGAAGATCCGGTCGTCCATCTGAGGGAGTACTGCAAGGAAATGGGGAATGTTGGCGACAAAGACGATCTGCTAATGGCATGCTTTAGTAAAAGCTTGACTGGGGAAGCCTGGGAATGGTATGATTGTCAAGATGTCGGTAAGTGGCATGCATGGCATGACATGGCTCAAGAATTTGTATGACACTTCCAGAATAATGCAGACATTGTCCTGAATCACTCCTCAATATCTCAAATAGAAGAGAAACCTAAAAAGGTATTTTGAGAAATTCTGGCTTAGATGGAGTGAACAAGTGGCCCGGGGTGATCTTCCCATGGAAAGAAAAGACGTTGTAATTCCCCACCAATGTCAGAGTCCAGTGGTCGCCTTTGCTAAACGCCCTCAGTCTCAACATCATCCCCGTGGATATCCCTGTACGCCATATGACCCTCCCCAGCGCTACTTCTCTCCACGGGACTCCCAAAGACATGCTTCATTTGCCAAGTACCCAGCTCGACAAAATGCCTATCCGCCCCCACGGGCATAGCGAAAACCTCTTGGATCAGGTTTCCGGCCAAATCAGGCATTTAGGAACGAGAGGTTGCTAAAACGAGAAAGGGCTCTCACCCCTATCAGAGAACCTTATGCAAGTATGTTTGAAAGGTTGAAGCATTCTGGCCTAATTGAGCCGCTCACCGGATGCACTCCAGATCCATGTGCAAGAAGCTTTAATCCTATTGCACGATGCACGTACCACTCTAATGTTCAAGGGCATAGCACTGAAGATTGTCGTTCTTTGAAAAAGGAAATAGAAAGAATGATTCCAGAAGGGGTGATTGTGGTCAATGAAAGCGACAGGGAGCACGAGAATCCTCGTAAGGATGTATTAACTAAAGATAAAGATGTCCAAACAGATAGTGGTCTTGGAAATGTTGATGCAAAGCTCAGTGGCTAAGATGTCTTGCTGGCCAGCCAGAGTGGAGTTTTGATGGCTTATTTTGTTGTCATTTCTGTTGTCCAGATTATTTCAAGGTTGTAATCTGGATTTTGTAAATCAAACCTTTCTATCCTTTGATTGTGTCCAGTCCCTTCGGTCGTAATATCTCATTTAATGGTGTCTGGGTTTGTCCTAAGGGTTGTAACCCCATTTTAGTTTGTTTGTTTTGTTGTTCGAGTTATTGTTTCGTCAGTTAATGCAATGTCCTGTTTTCTATTATTTATAGACATTTTCTTTTGTTTAGTCTTTCCTTTATAGTCCTTTTTCTGTCAACACTAGTGAAATGAGAGGTGTCACTAGTGACATGCGCGCATAATTTTGGCCTAATCTTAAAAGTTAATCGTAAATCCATTGAGAGGTGATCGGGACATTTAAAGGAAACAAGAACGGTTGGAGATTATTTGGAGCCCGAGTCATGTGAAACTAGGGCAAGTAAAGCATAAAGCAAACCGTAAAGGCAAGAAGGACAAATTAACAGGGGTTTCATGGTAATAAAAATGAGAGTGTTGCCCAACAGTGCTTTAAAGATATGACGAATGTTAATCGTGTTGTTTGCACTTGACATATTTTGAAGATTGGAATGACGGAGGCATTTTGTTCTGCTATTCAAACACCTTATCCTTCGTTAACCCTTTGAGCCTTATTTGATTTCTTTCACACCCCTCTTTCGGAATCAGTAGCAAAGATTAGAAGCACAAACGTGGAAGATAAAAAAAAAGAAAAGAAAAAAAAGAGAAAACAACAAAAATAACAAAAATAAAAGAAAGATATAAATAAAAGGAAAAATGAAAAGGAAAACTAGAACAACGAGGAAATTGGGAACTACGTTTGACCTGATTCCTCAAAGAGGATACGTAGGCACTTCACGGCTCGGTCATTGTGTAACATAGTGTAACAAAAAATCAAAAAAATCCCCAAGCAAGAAACTTGGGCAAAAGTTGTGTTTATTATAAATAAGTTTAGTCCCGAAGGTTGTAATTGTAAACCCAAGTTGATTTATTTTGAGCCTTTAATACCTTTTTCCTTCTAGCCCTATCCGAAATCCCACGTTACGGTCCAAAGAAAGACTTTCCAATCAGTCTTCAAAATAGGCCAAGTCAGGCAAATGAGAGAAGTCTTATCAAAACATAACACTCTGATCCCCAGCATAACACTCTGATTCCCAACAGAAGAAACTCGGATATCCAGCAGAAAAAATGTAACGACCCGACCGGTCGTTTTTAGAATTTACGCCCCGATCCCGTATTAACTACTTTCCCTAAGTTCATTTCTGCTATTTTGGTTTGCTGGGACGTTCGGTATTAGAATTCGTAGTGTTTTGGGACACTTAGTCCCTAAATGAGAGCTTAAGAGTTGAAAAATGGTCCATATTCGAAACAGTGTGAAGATGACCTCGGAATGGAAATATGATGGTTCCGTTAGCTCCGTTAGGGGATTTCGGGGTTGGGAGCGTGTCCGGAATGTATTTTTGAAGTCTGTAGCTCATTTAGGCTTGAAATGCCGAAGTTTGAATTTTTGAAGTTTTCGGTCCGATAGTGAGTTTTTGATCTGATGGTCGGATTGGAATTCCGGAAGTTGAAGTAGCTCCATCATGTCATTTGGGATGTGTGTGCAAAATTTTAGGTCATTCGGACAAGGTTTGGATTGGTTTTTGATCGAAAGTGTGTTTGGTTAGAATCTTTGATTAATTCGTGTTTTTGGCGTTGGTTTAGGTGGTTTAAGTATTTGAGCAAGTTTGTATGATGTTATGGGTCATGTCTGCAGGTTTGGTTGAGGTCCCGTTGGCCTTGGGTGTGTTTCGGATGCTCAACGAAGCATTTTTGCCTTGAAAAGTGTTGCCGATTTTTCCTTCAGTTTTGCTGCAGATTTTCCTTCTATGCGATTGCATCATCACCTCCGTGATCGCATAATGTATTCCAGAGGGGGTCCCAATTTCCTTATACGCGATCGCATTGTTATGCTCCCTCCTCTTCTGCGATCGCATCACTCCCATTGCGTTCGCATAGGTCATTTTCTGGGCCTTCCAATTTTACTCTATGCGATCGCATGCCAACTCTTGCGATCGCATATAACAAAATGCCTGGGCAGATTATATGTTCTTCAAACGAGGGTTTATGCCATTTTTCACATTTTTGACTTGGAAGCTCGGTCCTTAGTGATTTTTGAAGGGATTTTCACCTGGGCAACTTGGGTAGGTGTTTCTCACTCAACTTAGACTAATTTCCATGAATCTTCTCTTAATTTCATCCTTTAATTTCAGATTTTCAATGAAAAATGGGTAGAACTTCATAAACCGAATTATTGAGTTTTGAGGGGGTATTTGACCTCCGATTTGAGAGATTTTTATATGGTTAGACTCGTGAGAGTACGAGGGTTCTGAAAATGTGAAACTTATTCGGATCGGAGATGTTGGCTTGAGAGGCATTTTGGTCATTTTGCCTAATTTTGTGCTTTAGCCTTGAATTAAATAGTAGAATCAGTTGCTTGAGATATTAATTACAATTCGTGATTTAATTGAATAGATTTGGGCCATTTGGAGTCGAGAACTCGTAGCAAGAACGTGGTTGCTAGTTGATTTTAGCCGGTTTGAGGTAAATATCTTGCCTAACCTTGTGTGGGGGACTTCCCCTTAGGATTTGAGTCTTCTTTGTTGATTCTATTCCTTGAACGCGAGGTGACGAGTGCGTGTTCGGATTTCTTTGTGGTAAAGTGATCCTTTAGGCTCTTAGATCCTTGTAATCACTGAATATGATGTTGTAGTTGAAGCCTATTACTTGTGTTAGACTAGGAAAGCATGTATACCTGATGTAATTGCCTAATTGCTAAGTTATTTAATCGTTCTACGTGAAGCATGCTAGGCCAGTTCTATCTGCTACTCCGTCTTTTATATTTATCCCTTGATTTGTTTCTAGCTGTGACTGCACTTTTATTTTGGGACTGCGGGTTCAATTCCTGGGAGATCCTTTGCTGTTGATAGGATGGACTACGGGTTAAATTCCCGGAAGATCCTTTGCTATTGATAAGGTGGACTACGGGTTCGATTCCCGGGAGATCCTAGTTATTTAAATGTGATGGGCTTCGGGTTAAATTCCCGGGAGTTCCACTGGACAGTTGAGGAGAGGGCTACAAGACGGTATCCTGGGAGTCCCTCATTGGTATTGAGATTTAGTGGTGTTTGCCCTGTGTTTTTGTTTTATCCTGGTAGTTATTATTGCTTCGTTGATTTGCATTATTACACTGTTGCTGAAATTTTGATGCACGAGGTTTCTGTCGTGCGGTTGTTGATATTGTGATGCATGAGGTTTCTGCCGTGCGGTTGTTGATATTGTGATGCACGAGGTTTCTACCGTGCGGTTGTTGATATTGTGATGCACGAGGTTTCTGCCGTATGGTTGTCAATATTGTGATGCACGAGGTCTTTGCCGTGCTATTGTTGTTATTGATGGGATGGTTCGCACATACTGCGTAATAAGGCGGGATATGTTATATGCTTATATATGGGTTGCGCATGTGGCAGAATAAGGTGGGACATTGTTATGCACGTGTGGCGAAATAAGGTGGTGCCTGTTATATCATTTATTGCACACGTGGCGAAATAAGGTGGGCTGTGTCGGGGATTGATTGGATAGAGTTGTAACGGCCTATGGAGGCATTCCTATTTATTTTATATTGTATATTGTGATTGTGGGTTGTTTACCTTTGTGAGTGCTACCGCTTGGGAGTTGTGAGGAAATATCGTATGCGCAGTCCGTTTTTTTTTTTCATGTTCGCTAGCTGGTAGAATTTTGCTAGAAATAGTTGCACAAGCATACACATAGCTGAACACTCCCATTTGAGGTGAATTCCTCCTGATTTTGCCAAGGGTGGGGGTACGCCCTCGTTTATTCCTTATAGTTGAGAGAGTGGCCCTGGTAAGCCAGTTTTTGTCAGTATGATCATGAGATTGATGGGGCACAGGATGCCAATTGTTAGATTTCAGATGCTGGATATTATACGAGTTGTGGTTTGTCTGAGACTTGGTGAAATTGTTGGAGGAGTTGAATAAGGCCCTTGCGAACATCATTGAATGATAGGAATTATTTACTTGTTTGTTTTCTTTGCTGTGTTGTGACCTTATGATTTTGGTTCTGATTATACCGTTGTTTGCATCATCGTTTATTATATTCCTGTTGATAATTGTTGTATTTACCCTTATTGTGGAGTGTAGCATTTTTGGCCGTTTACGCATTCTTCACATATTCATATGTCATTACCATTGTTCCTATCATTATACTGTTATTGACCGGTCGGTGTCACGACTGTTCCTCATCACTACTCCATCGAGGTTAGTCTTGATACTTACTGGGCGCCGCCGTGGTGTGCTCATGGTACTCCCGTTCAGTTCTGTCAGCCTTGGAAGGAGGCGTATTGGTAGAGACTTCAAGGTATATCTGCTATGTCCGCAGACCGAGGAGTCCCTTTCCCGCTTTCTGTAAAAAGTATCGTTCATTCAGTATTTTATCCTTTGTATAGATATTCTTAAGTCAGAGCCTCTTATGTATCCCTTTAGCTTGTGATTTATGAGTTTCCGGGTTTTGGGAAATGTTTTTAGCTTCAAGAATTGTTATGGTATGTGCCAAGCGGCACCTTAGGCACCATTTTTATTTTACTAATTCAGTTTATT
Organism: Nicotiana glauca; assembly: GCA_026770625.1. NCBI lineage: Eukaryota > Viridiplantae > Streptophyta > Magnoliopsida > Solanales > Solanaceae > Nicotiana > Nicotiana glauca. The sequence continues at coordinate 6,159 of MU696182.1, read as the reverse complement.
TTATTTATTTTACGCAATTATGGTTATCTTCCGCATTGTTAGGCTTACCTAGTCGTAGGGACTAGGTGCTATCACGACATGTTCATGGAGGGTGAACTGGGGTTGTGACAAGTTGGTATCAGAGCTCTAGGTTCATAGGAGTCACAAATCACAAGCCAGTGTATTAGAGTCTCGTGGATCGGTATGGAGACGTCTGTACTTATCTGCGAGAGGCTATGTAACTGTTAGGAAAATTTCACTTCATTTGATTTCCCTGTCGTGCGAGATATTGACATCCACAGTCCTAATCCTCTATCTTCTACTCTCTCACAGATGATGAGGACACGTACTACTCTAGGCGATCAGACACCCGCGCTCCCTGCTGCAGCCGTCGGAGGTCGGGGCTGGGGTAGTGTTCGAGGACGCGCACGAGGTGCAGCGAGTGCGCCTGCGCGAGCTGCCACCGAGGTACCACCAGCAGATCTAGCCGGAGTCCAGGCACCTAACACGCCCACTGCTACTACTACCCCAGCCATTCAGGAGACTTCGGCACCGTTCATGAGTATGTACACTACTTTGGCTCAGGCAGGATTGCTTCCCCTTGCTGCAGCCACATCCCAGGCCGGGGGAAGAGCACATACTCCCGCCGCCTACGTTCCTGAGCAGCGAGCGCATGTTGAGCAGGTTCCAGAGATTATTCCTGTGCCACCTACGACACCAATTCAGCCCGAGGGCATGGCAGCGGCTTCCGAGAAGGAGCAGATGAGACTAGAGAGGTTCAAGAAGTATGATCCTCTGGTGTTCAGTGGATTAGCATCAAATGATGCCTTGGGGTTTCTTGATGAGTGTTACCGTATTCTCCATACTATGGGTATCTCTGGATCGAGCGAGGTTTCCTTCACTACTTTTTAGCTTCGAGGAGCCGCCTATGATTGGTGGCGTACCTATGAGTTAGACAGTCCAAACGAGGCAGCTTTACTGACTTGGACTCAGTTTTAAGATATGTTTCTGAGAGAGTTTGTTCCTCAGAGCCTCAGGGATGCATGGCGCGTGGAGTTTGAGCATTTGCGCCAGGGTGATATGACCATCTCTTAGTATGCTATCCGTTATACTAGCTTGGCTAGACATGCCTCAGCTTTGGTCTCTACTGTTCGCGAGAAGGTTCACCGATTCATTGAGGGGCTTATTCCTAGCACTAGGTCTAGCATTGCCCGTGAGTTGGAGATGGACATTCCATATCAGCAGGTGGTGAATATTGCTAGGAGGATAGAGGGTATGCATGCGAGAGAGAGAGAGAGAGGGCAGGCAGGGTCAGGAGACAGAGAGCAGACGAGATCAAGAGGGAGAGTTTGAGGAGGCGAGGAGTCCTCATAGATCGAGGAAATATACAGGTCCTTATTTTGGAGGCAGGGTGCATCATGGTAGAGGTTTTGCGGGCAAGCCAGTTCAGTTCGCATTTCAGACTCATCATGGTAATTCAGGTGATCATGGGTCACAAAGTACCCGTACCGCACAGTTCTTACCGCCTCGTCAGCAGAGGGGGTGTTTTGAGTATGGAGATACTAGCCACATGGTGAGAGATTGTCCCAGACTTCGGACCGGTGTGTCCCAGCGAGGTGTTCAGGTAGGTAGAGGGGCCCAAGAGGGGGAGGCCCGGCTCGTTGATGTGTTCCATATGGTAGGCTTGAGGCCGGTGCGCCAGTTGAATAACGTTTAGGTATGGATTTGGTTTATTGTTAAGGGGAATTATCTGTAGTCCATCGCAGCTCTACCTATCAGGGTGAGTTCCTTGTTTGTTGTTCCATTTATGAGGAGCTTTATGATTTGCACTTTATTTATGTTATTATCCTGTTGGGAGGCTCTATGAATGATAGCTGTGTCTATTGTCTGTTTCTAGCGGTTGTCGAGAGCTACGAGGCTAGTAGTAAATTCCTGTTATTTGTTTTGGTAGGTTTGATGTCACTTTCGAGTATTTTTTTTGCTTACGAGCTGTGATTTTCTATGCTCCACCGGTGTGGGATCCAGGGTGTGTTGTAAATTATAGACACAATTGATCCAGTGAGAGTTCCTAGATGGGTTAGTATGAGCCCTACTTGTGATTTAGTGATTGAGGGCGGGGCCCTCATGGCTTCAGGTGTTTTGATATGTTGAGACCGGGCTTTGTGCTGCGGTGAGAGTTATATCAGAATAAGATCCTTGTGAGTCTTTCATATGCTTTCATTCTTTCTTGATAGATGTCTTTGTTGATTGTGTTTTAGAAGAATTTGTGCTATTTTTATTTGCTTGTTAGTTTCCTTATGTGTTTCATTTCTCATACTCAGTCATTTCTGTTCTATGCTTCTTGAGTTTAGCTTGTGGCATGTGTAACCATTGGTGTTGGCTGAGATTTGGTTAATCGGATGTCCTGTCATGTGGTTTCGTGGTTATTGTATCATCACTAGTGTTGTGGAGGTTCGAAAGGAGTTCCTATTGGATATGAGGCTTAAGGCCAGTGCTGATTTGATATCAGGCAAGGTCCTATGTGTGGTGTGTCGTGTTGTGTGGCTATACCCTGTGTGTGTTGGCTTGTACTGCAATAGCTGGTTGAGACTGATGGTGGATATAGATTTAGAATCGGGTCTTTTGGAATCGGATGAGAGGTGAGAATTCTGGCTTGAAGGCCTACTGTTATTGCTAGGAAGGTTAAATTTCAGTTGAGCTGGTGTCGTCATGCTTATGTGGATTGGGGTGACGTGGGATCACCCGCGGGTGCATGTGGGAAGCATGCACTAAGTGACTTGAAGACCTCAGGTATGTTCTCTATGCTCGTTCGAGGACGAACGAATGTTTAAGTGTGGGATGATGTAATGACCCGACCGGTCGTTTTTAGAATTTATGCCCCGATCCCCTATTAACTACTTTCCATAAGTTCATTTCTGCTATTTTGGTTTGTCGGGACGTTCGGTATTAGGATTCGGAGTGTTTTGGGACACTTAGACCCTAAATGAGAGCTTAAGAGTTAAAAAAATGGTTCGTATTCGAAACAGTGTGAAGACAAGCTCGTAATGGAAATCTGATGGTTCCGTTAGCTCCGTTAGGTGATTTCGGGGTTGGGAACGTGTTCGGAATGTATTTTGGAAGTCTGTAGCTCATTTAGGCTTGAAATGCCAAAGTTTGAATTTTTGAAGTTTCCGGTCCGATAGTGAGTTTTTGATCCGAGGGTGCGATTGGAATTGCGAAAGTTGCAGTAGCTCCGTCATGTCATTTGGAATGTGTGTGCAAAATTTCAGGTCATTCGGACAAGGTTTGGATAGGTTTTTGATCGAAAGTGTGTTTGGTTAGAATTTGAAGTTCATAGGTTTGAATCTTTGATTAATTCGTGTTTCCGGCGTTGTTTTAGGTGGTTTGAGGATTTGAGCAAGTTTGAATGATGTTATGGGTCATGTCTGTAGGTTTGGTTGAGGTCCCGGGGGCCTCGGGTGTGTTTCGGATGCTCAACGGAGCATTTTTGCCTTGAAAAGTGTTGCAGATTTTTCCTTCAGTTTTGCTGCAGATTTTCCTTCTATGCGATTGCATCATCACCTACGCGATCGCATACTGTATTCCAGAGGGGTCCCAATTTCCTTATACGCGATCGCATACCCTTGTTCGCGATCGCATAGTTATGCTCCCTCCTCTTCTGCGATCGCATCACTCCCATTGCGTTCGCATAGGTCATTTTCTGGGCCTTCCAATTTTACTCTATGCGATCGCATGCCAACTTCTGCGATCGCATATAACAAAATGCCTGGGCAGATTATATGTTCTTCAAACGAGGGTTTATGGCATTTTTCACATTTTTGACTCGGGAGCTCGGTCCTTAGCGATTTTTGAAGGGATTTTCACCTGGGCAACTTGGGTAAGTGTTTCTCTCTCAACTTAGACTAATTTCCATGAATCTTCTCTTAATTTCATCCTTTAATTTCAGATTTTCAATGAAAAATGGGTAGAACTTCATAAACCGAATTATTGAGTTTTGAGGGGGTATTTGGCCTCCGATTTGAGAGATTTTTATATGGTTAGACTCGTGAGAGTACGAAGGTTCTGAAAATATAAAAATTATCCGATTCCGAGACGTTGGCCTGAGGGGCATTTTGGTTATTTTGCCTAATTTTGTGCTTTAGCTTTGAATTAAATAGTAGAATCAANACCTTGTGTGGGGGACTTCCCATTAGGATTTGAGTCTTCTTTGTTGATTGTATTCCTTGCACGCGAGGTGACGAGTGCGTGTTCGGATTTATTTGGGGTAAAGTGATCCTTTAGGCTCTTAGATCCTTGTAATCACTGTGAACACGTGATTTTCGCCCCAAGCAAATTATTCTGAAAAAATATATAAAAATGATTTTTGTGTGGAAACTTGTTGATAATTGTGTGGAAATACCAGTGTTTGTTTTTATTATTTTTGGAAAATAAAGCAAAGAAAATTAAAACAAAATACATTTTTTTTATTAATTAGAAAATACAAAAAATATAAGAAAATTACTCTTAATTCTAGAAAAATCAAAGAAAAATTAAAAGGAAATACAAGGAAAAAATACAGGAATAATACAAAAAAACAAAAAATAAAAGAAAATAAATAAAAATACGAAAATACAAGAAAATACAATATATAAATACAAAAATGCAATATAACAAAAATTGGGCTAAATAAACAATTCAGTGGCCCAAGTGATATAACACCCAGGCCAAGCCCAAAATGAATCAGCCGGTTGGCCTTAATACCAAACCAAACGACACCGTTTAAAGAAGCTAAATCTAGACCGTTGATCAATTGATCAAACGGCCCAGGAATAACGGTTATATAACAAATAAAATGACGTCGTTAGTTTGAAACGATCAGGACCGGAACTTCACTTCTGCGGACACTCTTAACCCAAAAATTACCCCCCATCAAACCCTAGCCTCTTAACTAAGATCTTTTCACAAAAGAGAAGACTCGAAGAGTCTGTTGGAAGTCCAACAGCCAAGAAAATGTTTATGAACTCCTGATGACCGGAAAATCAAGAACAAAGAAAGAAAATGAAGAAAAGAAGAAAGAAGAAAGAAAGAAAGAAAAGGAAAAGGAAAAACACACGAAAAGCTAAGTACCCAAAACCCTAGTTTTCTACTGGTGCTTCTGTTTCTCGACTTCTTCTACTCCTTCTGTTTCTGAGCTTTCCTGAGTGTAATATGAAGTCTGTTACATGCTCAATTCCCTTCTATCAACTATGGACTAGCATGCTTATATGTTATCTTTTCTGATTAAATCACTAGTTAAAGTCACATGCTTTGTAGCCACTTAGGGTTCTTACTTGATAGATCTAATTTTTGATTAAGTTTTCTGATTAATTGGATTCAACCTATTATCAATTTGTTTCTCTGAGTCCTATTAATTGAGTAGTTAATCATAATATGGCTATATTTGTAACACTGTCTGATACTGGTTATCATTGCAATGTAATTTTGATTTTTTACTTTTCTGAATCTTTGATTAATTAAGGGGTCAATTGGGTAATTGGTCGTAATTAGGGCTATGGCTGTAAAGTCGTCTAAATGTTGGTTATTTCTGTAAATGTTACTTAGCCTTAAATTGACTATAATAGAAAGACTACTTAGTTATGGCTATTTGTTAAATCCAGTTCTGACTTCGACTTCTCAAAGTCTATTTGACCTAAAGGTTGGTCGGGTAAATAGGAATAAAATACAGGGGTAAAAAGGGAAGGGATAAATGGTATTCTAAAAATAATTTGAAAGAGTTAGGGGTATAAAAGGCAAAACTGCCTGGTTCTTATGTAATTAGTTAAACAATAAGGGGTATCTTAGGTGTACTTAAAGGGTAAATAGGTAGAAATCAATAGCAAGTGAGGGTAGTAAAGACATTTAAGGGCAATTGAAATAATGTGGATGCCACTAGAACCTTCTAGCAGGGGTTCTAGTGCATTCACGGTTTAAATATATGGACTAAATTAAAAAATAATTGGAAAAGTAGGGGTGGAAAATCTGAATATTAAGTTCAAATTTTCCTCCCATTTTTGCTCTATAAATAGGCCTTCTTAGGCCACAATTAGGAGGTTCTCTTTCTGGAAAATTTTAGAGATTCCAGGGGTTAGAATTTGAGGGAGAAATTTGGATAAGTCTGAAATACACAAAATTGGTTTTACTACTGTTTCATTGGTTTAAATT
>MDKF010019323.1:0-10938 GCA_026770625.1 Nicotiana glauca | reverse complement strand
GAGCTTGTGGTGTGAGTTTGGTGACAATTGGGGTGGTTTGAGTCGTCGCCGCCGGCGGGCTTGACGGAGTGTATCAGGGCGGCGGAGCTCTCTAGGGTTTGGGGGGTATGAGAGACGGGAACAAGGGGTGGGGGGTGGCCTTCGGACACTTAAATATTAAAGACCCCCTGAGTTCCTGGCCATTGGATCATGGAACCTCGACGGTCAGGATTGCTTGGGGGGAACGACATCGTTTTGGGTATTGGCTGGGGCGGCGGACCGGGTTGGGACGGGGCTTGGGCTGGAACGGGTGAGCTGGGCATATTGGTCCGAGTTAATTAGACAAAATGGCCCAACAGACCCAATATTTCCTCCCTTTTCATTTTAAAACTTAATTAAAATCCAAAATTAATTCCTAGGGCTGAATTATCTACTAAAAAAAAACATAAAATGGTAATCATCACAAGCAATTAACAGAAAAACTATTCGTAAATCAACATAAAAATGCGAATTAACTGTTTTTGTGATTTTTATTGTATTTTGTAAATTCCTAATTAATTCCAAAAATATGTAAAATGAAATCCTAAAATGTAATGCATATATTTTTTGTATTTTTGTATGAATTGAAAATGCACAAACAAATGCAAACAATTATCAAAAATGAAAAATAATTAAAACAATGAAAGAAATTATTTGTTTGAAATTATGGGAGTAATTTATATAGGGCAAAAATCACGTGCTCACAGCTGCCCGTCTTTGCTCGGAAACACGAAGAGTTTTCGTGCAAAGATAAGTGAGCAAATACGAGCGATTTTTGCCCGTTTGAATATTCCGTGTGAAGCATTTTTGAAAAATTTGACCGCACCCTGCTTCTGGGGTTGCCTACATATCCTTGGCTAAAAAGGAATCAGGTCAGTGTAGTTCGAGAATGCTCGGTAGCTGGGACTACCATGAAGCTGTGGTTTCATTGTTGCTGCTACTACTTACTGAACCCCCTTATTACACCGTGTCGAAATAAAAAGAAGCTAGACTAAGCTATGATCTATGAGTTACAAAAGTCCTATCTATGTCTTCAACTTGATCTTGTAGTTCTTGTTGCCTTGTGAACTTGTATTCTCCCGGTGGAATTCTTTTGTTGTTGCCTTGAACTATGATCTGAGATGCTTCACCATTTCCTTGAGTGATGCTTGACTGCTAAGACTTGAAACATATGCCTCTGTTCTCCAGGCGGGCTCCTGATTGCTAAAACTTGAAACATATGCCTCTGTTCTCCAGGCAGGCTCCTGATTGCTAAAACTTGAAACATATGCCTCTGTTCTCCAGGCGTGCTCCTGATTGCTAAATCTTGAAACATATGCCTCTGTTCTCCAGGCGGTCTCTTGATTGCTAAAACTTAAAATAAATGCCTCTGTTCTCCAAGCGGGCTCTTGATTGCTAAAACTTGAAATAAATGCCTCTAGTCTCCAGGCGGGCTCCTGTTGCTAAAACTTGAAATAAATGCCTCTGTTCTCCAGGCGGGCTCCTGATTGCTAAAACTTGAAATAAATGCCTCTGTTTTCCAGGCGGGCTCCTGATTGCTAAAACTTTAAATAAATGCCTCTGTTCTCCAGGCGGGCTCCTGATTGCTAAGACTTGAAATAAATGCCTCTGTTCCCCAGGCGGGCTCCTGATTGCTAAAACTTGAAATAAATGCCTCTGTTCTCCAGGCGGGCGCCTGATTTCAACAAAAATGGACAAAACAAAGAAAATTGTCTGCCCCAGTTTGGTGGCTGGGCACAGACGTAAGTGTTAAACTGAGTTATTCTACTATTATAAGAATTTGACATCTAAGTCCTATTGTCCAGGGAGGTCCTGGCAACTCCTAACAATTACGAACCTAAATTATCTCTTCTAAAGGTATTACTCCCACTACATTTATTATCAAAAAGTCTTAAACTACTCCCCATTATCCAGGAAGGTCCTGACAACTTCTAGTTAAATGACAGTTTTAACCTAAGTTATATCTACTAAAGGTACGACTTCCACTATATCTTGTTATCTAAACAGACCTTAAAACTACGTCCCATTATCCAGGAGGGTCCTGCAAACCAACTTATCTTACTTTGGGGTACATTTATGCTAAATTATGCAACTCATGATTGTTTTGAAATTTAAACTAAGTCCCATTTTTCGGGAGGGTCCTCAGAGTTTATGGTCAAACCTGTTCTGGTGCTTGCTTTATCCCCAAGGAGGGTTTCTCCGAAACCAACAAAACTTTTTGCCCCTGTTTCAATCAGAGAAAAATCTTGTCGATTTAAAAATGGTGGTTAGTTGATGGCATTCTTGATGAGGACATCTCCGCTGCTGTGTTTTCCTTTGACTTGCTTCCTTGAGCTTGATTTGAACCGCTTTGACTTCCTGACAGACTTTCAAAATCCCATGACTTTTGATGACCTGAGTGTTCTATCCCATTATGTTGTTTTACATTTCTGACCCCTTTATTTGAAACTTTGCCTCTCCTTACAAAACTATCTGGCCAACCCACCGACGAAACTTTCGGTGATCATTTGTGTCTTACTTTGCATCTTGACATCTTTGGTACATTCCAGCCCTACTGTGCTTTGCAGCTGGGAAACTAATAGTTAGCTTTAACATCCTTTTTTCTTTGTTTTGAACAAAACCGACATTGAAACATCTTAAAGAATAACCTCAAAAAGAATGAAATTCAATGACCTTGAGAGTTAAGGATAAAGAGAATCCAAAATCGGACGATTTATAAAGAGGAAGGAGAAGAGAAAAAGATTTATCTAAGTTGAGCAGCTGGTACCAATGATCATGCCATGCATTCGGACTAACCGGCCCAATGGATCCAACCAATCAACTTTTAATTGCCACGCTTTGTTGCCCCAGAATTCCATAATTTGGTTTCTTAAACCCAAACCTTAACCTTGTTCAACCTGCAGTGTCTTGAATAGCTTTCACCTACAAACCTATCCCACTTGCTCATATGAAAACTCACCTTCGCTTTATGGTGCCCGTAAGGGTTTTCACTAATAAGACTCTCTCATTTTAAATTTCTCTCAACTCACTTTGCCTTATGGTGCCCGTGAGGGTTTTCACCAATAAGACTCTCATTTTCATCATTTTTGCTGCTTGAACTGGAGTGTTGCCCCTGACATAAATCATTCTTTACTTTCTTGACTTGGCATTCCTGAAGACTGATCGGAAGGTCTTTCTTTGGACCATAATGTAGGCTTTGGATACGGTTAGAAAGAAAGGGTATCAAAGGCTCAAGACAATTCGACATGGGTTCAAAATTACAACTTCTTGAATCAACTTTCTCACAACATCCACAAATTCCGCCCCAGTTTCTTTCTTGGGGACTTTTGGATTTTTAGTTTGGTGTGACTGAACCTCAGAGGGAGGCTGCCTACGTACCCTTTCGGGATCAAGTCAAGCGTAGTTCAGGTCACAGAAATTACTTCGTTGTGATTTTTTTTCTCTCCCATTTTCTCTCTTTTCTTTTCTTTTCTTTCTCTTTTCCTTTTTCTCTTTCTTTTTCTTTTTCTTTTCTTTTTTCTTTTTCTTTTTCTTTTTCTTTTTTTTTTCCTTTTTTTTCTTTCTTTTTTTTCATTTTCCTCCTCTCTCTATTTCACTATTTTCCTTCTCCGCTTCTTCACTTATTTTCCACGCTCGTGCTTACGAGTTTTTGTTGCTGATTCCGAAAGAGGGGTATGAAAGAAAATAATTGAGGCTCAACGTGGTAGCAAAGGATAAAGTGTTTAGATAGCAGAACAAAATGCCTTCGTTATTCCAATCTTCAAAGTATGCCAAATACAAACAAGTACAATCAAACAAAGGAATCATACATAGTATCTTTTAACTGCATCAGAATTGATAGCCATTTCTACACATTTCCCTTCCACATCTTTCAAATATAATGCACCATTGGACAACACTCGGGTTACAACAAATGGCCCCGCCAGTTTGGGGCAAACTTTCCTTTTGCTTTGGCCTGATAAGGTAAGATACGTCTCAACACCAACTGCCCTACTTCAAACTTCCGCGGACGCACCTTCTTATTGTATGCCCCCACCATTCTCTGTTGGTACAACTGTCCATGACATATTGCTGCCAATCTCTTTTCATCAATCAAACTCAGTTGCTCCAAGTGGGCTTTGACCCATTCAACATCATCAATTTCCGCCTCGGCGATAATCCGAAGGGATGGGATTTCAATTTATGCGGGTATTACTGCCTCAGTACCGTACACCAGTGAATAAGGAGTCGCCCCTATTGAAGTGCGGACAGTAGTGCGGTAGCCTAACAATGCGAAATGTAACTTCTCATGCCATTACCTGGACCCTTACACCATTTTACGAAGTATTTTCTTGATATTCTTATTAGCTGCTTCGACTGCTCCATTCGCCTTAGGGCGATATGGGGTGGAATTGCGGTGTGTAATCTTAAACTGCTGACATGTCTCCATCATCAGATGACTGTTGAGGTTGGAACTATTGTCCGTGATGATTACCTTTGGGATCCCAAACCGACAGATGATATTCGAATGTACAAAATCAACCACTGCCTTCTTGGTCACAGATTTGAAAGTTTTCGCCTCTACCCATTTAGTGAAATAATCAATGGCTACCAGAATAAACTGGTGCCCATTTGACGCCGCTGGCTCGATTGGCCCAATGACATCCATTCCCCAAGCAACGAAGGGCCATGGTGCTGACATTGTATGCAATTCAGATGGTGGAGAATGAATCAATCTCCATGTACCTGACATTGATGACACTTGCGCACGAAACTGATGCAATCCCATTCCATAGTAAGCCAATAATAACCTGCTCGGAGAATCTTATTTGCCAATACATATCCACTCATATGCCATCCACAAACTCCTGCATGTACCTCGATCATGATAACTATAGCCTGTTTAGCATCTATGCATCTTAATAAACCAAGATCTGGAGTTCTTTTGTACAACACTCCTCCACTGAAGAAAAATCTGCTTGCCAAGCGTCGAATCGCTCTCTTTTGATCCCCTGTGGCCTGTACTGGATATACTCCCATCCTGAGGTATTCTTTGATATCATGGAACCACGGCTCACCATCAAGTTCTTCTTCCACCACGTTACAATAGGCATGCTGATCTCGGACCTGAATCTGCAAAGGGTCCACATAAGCCTTATCTGGATGATGCAACATTGATGCCAAAGTAGCCAAAGCGTCGGCAACTTCATTATGAATCCTTGGAATATGCCTGAAATCTATTGATTGAAACTGCTGACAAAGATCATGCAAACATTTCCGGTACGGTATGAGCTTCAAATCTCGCGTCTCCCATTCCCCCTGAATCTGGTGCACCAGAAGATCCGAGTCACCCATGACCAAGATTTCCTGGACACCCATGTCTATAGCCAACCTGAAACCCAAGATACACGCCTCGTATTCAGCCATGTTATTGGTGCAATAAAATGAAGTTGAGCTGTAACAGGGTAGTGTTGCCCTATCTCAGAAATAAATACTGCTCCTATCCCAACACCTTTTGTGTTGGCAGCCCCATCAAAGAAAAGCTTCCATCCTGGCCTCTCGACTTGTTCCAATTCGTCGACATGTACTACCTCTTCATTAGGGACATATGTCTTCAAAGGTTCATATTCTTCGTCAACTCGATTCTCGGCCAAATGGTCAGCCAACGCCTGTGCTTTCACTGCAGTCTGGGTCACATAGATAATGTCAAATTGCGTGAGCAAGATCTGCCACTTTGCGAGCCTCCCTGTGGGCATGGGCTTCTGAAAAATATACTTTAACGGGTCCAACCGAGAGATGAGATAGGTGGTATAGGATGACAAGTAATGTTTCAATTTCTGCGCTACCCAAGTTAAGGCACAACACGTCTTCTCAAGTTGAGTGTACTTTACCTCATAAGATGTGAACTTCTTGCTGAGGTAATAAATTGTATGCTCTTTCTTTCTTGTGATGTCATGTTTCCCCAATACACAGCCAAAAGAATTGTTCAAAACTGTCAGACAAAGAATCAAAGGTATTCCAGGTTCAGGCGGGACCAGCACAGGTGGATTTTCCAGGTACTCCTTAATCTTGTCAAAGGCTGCCTGACATTCATCAGTCCACTTGACCGTAGCATCCTTCTTTAGCAGCTTAAAGATGGGCTCACAAGTCGTTGTGGGCTGGGCAATGAACCTGCTGATATAATTTAACCTTCCAAGCAAACTTATCACCTCTGTTTTGTTCTTTGGCGGCTGTAGCTCTTGAATGGCTTTGATCTTGGACGGGTCTAACTCAATACCGCATCGACTTACCACGAACCCCAGCAATTTCCCAGACGGGACACCAAATGCACACCTCGCTGGATTAAGCTTGAGGTTGTACCTGCGGAGCCTCTGAAAAAACTTCCTCAGGTCCTTGACATGGTCACGCTGCTTCCTCGACTTTATGATCACGTCGTCTACATAGACCTCAATTTCCTGATGTATCATGTCATAAAACATGGTGGTCATCGCCCTCATATATGTTGCCCCAGCGTTCTTCAACCCAAATGGCATGACCCTATAATAATACGTTTCCCAAGGCGTGATAAATGCCGTCTTTTCTGCATCTTCCTCATCCATTAAGATCTGGTGATAGCCCGCATAACAATCCACGAAGGAACCAATCTCATGCTTTGCACAATTATCAATTAGTATGTGGATGTTTGGCAGTGGGAAGTTATCTTTTGGACTTGCCTTATTGAGATCACGGTAATCAACGCACACTCTGGTCTTTCTATCCTTCTTTGGCACAGGCACAACATTGGCTAACCAGGTGGGATATCGCGTGACCCGGATGACCTTTGCATCAAACTGCTTAGTGACCTCTTCTTTGATTTTCACACTCATATCTGTTTTAAATTTCCTTAGTTTCTGCTTGACAGGAGGGAATGCTGGGTCGGTGGGCAATTTGTGGACCACCAAGTCAGTGCTTAAACCCGACATATCGTCATATGACCATGCAAAAACATCTTTGTACTCAAGCAATGCTTTAATTATCTCTTCTCTGAGCTGTGGTTCCAAATGGACACTTATTTTCGTTTCCCGTACATTATCCTGATCCCCTAAGTTGATTGCCTCTATGTCATTCAGGTTAGGTTTGGGTTTTTCTTCAAAATGACTTAATTCTTTACTGATTTCCACAAAGGCTTCCTCATCATCATATTCTACTTCGTTATCACGCTCAATTTCTTTTATTATCTGACTTCTTTCTTGAATTTTAGCAGCTATTTTCATTTGTCGGATTTGCTCTTTTAGAACCTCATTCTCTTGAGTCAATTTCTTTTTGTCACCTTCGTCAGCCGCAGCTTGCACACTCTTTTCAAATTTAAGATCTCGGACTTGCTGCTCCAACGCCCCTATCCTGGCCTGGTATTCCTTTTCCTTGGCTAGCCAATCCCATTGTACCTGGGCTCCGTCAGTGAATTATTGTACATGTGGCCTTTTGGCGGGTCTCTCGGGAACCTGAAACCTTTTGCCGAACCAGGTCAAGTATTTTGGGGTCTACTTCACCTTTAGCCCGATCCTGTACTATAGTCTTAGGCTCAAGGTACATGCACTCATTCCATTTTTTTCGGATTTTTCCTTCCGGAAATGCAGCTTTTGGACCTAACTCAATGATTTGTCCGCTCAGGTCTTCATCATTGTGAACAGTTTGGAATCTTCCTAGTTGCCTCAGAACTCGGTAGGGAGCATAGGGTTGGATGCTTCAAATACCCATCAAAAGAATATAAGGTACTTCGGCCGATGTGTATACAACTTCAGTAGCGGGAAAACATCCAAAAGCCCATCCAACTTTATCCGCAGTCAAGGATCTCAAGCATGACAACCGAGCCTCGGTGCCCTCGGGGAACTCAATACCTGTTACCCGGGTTCCAAACTCCTCGATACAGCTCAGCCCGGTTAACCCATAGTTCATATACCCCGTGCGATGACAAAGGTGCTCCTGTATCCACAGCTGTAGCAACAGATTACAACCCTGAAAGAATTTTACACCCTCTCGGCATAAGGTTAAGGCTCGATACATTTTCGCCACAATCAGGGGGACCACCATGCTGTTAGACTTCTTTATGGCAAAATCCAACATTCCTACAAGGCCAATATCTATGTGACCATCTTTTCGAGGACAGATTATAACTCCCAAAAAGGCTACCATGAAAGCCAATCCCCGCCGGGCCTCCCATTTATCTTTGTTCTCGGCGTGTGTCAAACCGGTGTTAGGCTCTTCAAAACCTCGCGGGTTGCCATATCGGTGGTATAGGAAATGAAGTGTGCAACACCCTTCTGCTAGATGCTTATCTTGAATGTCCCGACTAATGCTCAACAGGTCCAAGAATCTGTGGAGGGTGACCGGTCTCGGTTCCAATGGGTATCTGCTCCTAAGGTTCCCGTTGAGACCCGCATATCCCGTAATCTCCTCTAGTGTGGGTGTAAGCTCGAAGTTCGAGAACCGAAATACGTTACGGGTTGGTTCCCAGAAAGGTATAAGTGCTTCAACAATGTCCGTCCTTGGTTTAATGTTCAACAATCCAACGAGACCACCCAAAACCTTGACTATTGTTTCTCTGCTAACTTTCCCCAAGTCATTCCAGCACATGTGGAGCTTCAAAGAGATCTCACTCAGGACTGAGAAGGGTCCAATGTCGCTGGTATTCATCCTGCACATTTATTTAAAGAAATTTAATGACTTATTTTGACCTAACAGAAAGGTGGCTATTTTTGCAAAATTTTTATATATATAAAAAAAAAGACTTGGTTTTGCAGATACGGCCTTTCAGCACTTCTGGGAGGAAGATTTTAAGGTTGCGCCTGCAAACCATTTAAAAGTGACTCAGGGTGGCTATTCTTACAAAAACAGCCTTCCGGCGCCCTTTTGGGGACATTCGGCTTATTTTAAAACAAGAATGACACTACCCGATTTATTTATGAAACAAATTAAAATTTTGACATTTTTTGGGCTATTTTTGCAAAAGGGAGGTTGGACCCGATGAGGGTTGCCTACGTATCTCACATCCGATGAGAATCAAACCAGCGTAGTTCGGTCGAATAAAACAAACTATTTTTGAAAACAAGACTCTTTTTCATTTTTTTTCTAGTGGCAAATAAAACAAACTATTTTGAAAATAAAAACTCTTTTTGTTTTCTCCTTTATTGGCAAATAAACAAACTATTCTGAAAATAAAAACTCTTTTTTGTTTTTCTTTGTCAGTGGCAAATAAAACAAACTATTTTGAAAATAACAACATTTTTCTTTTTTTTTTTCATTTTTCTCGAAAATCCGGTAGAGTTTCGGCATTATTTAGACATTGATTTTTCTAAAATAGATAATTAACTCTCTTGACCCTCTACACTGTTATTTCTCCCTTTTTCTTTCTTTTCTCAATTTTTTCAATATTCAAAAAGTCGGTCAGCATGTAAGTCCGAAGCAAATAAATGCACAAGTAGCACGTAAGATGTATCAGGATGGTCTTATCATTTCAGGTCACCTGTCCTAGACGGACCCAACCCCTGTGTTGAGTACCCTAAGTCAAATGCACATGATGCAAAAAAACGTTCCTACTAGGGATCCGGCATGAGGCTTTGTTATACTAGGTTTAGAGCCGTCACACCTCCTTTTTCTACTCCCCGGAAAGAGGGTATAGTAAGGGAGTTTTTTCAATTAAAGGACAACCAAAACAGAATTATATTAAAAGATTCAGAGTCGCCACTTGGGAGATTTATGGTGTCCCAAGGCACCGGTTCAAATCCCGAATCGAGGAAAGGATTGACTCTGCATTACCGTCCGCGAACTAGAAATCCGGGTAAGAAATTCTGTTAACCCGGGAGAAGGTGTTAGGCATTCTCGAGTTCCGTGGTTCAAGCACGGTCGCCTAACTGTTATAATTGGCTTATTTATCTATTTTAAAACACTTTAAAAACCCACGTGCATTTTTAACTTTAAACCTCCTTTTTTATTTAAGGAAAATTCAAGGTTATTTAAAACACATCGCGAGCCACGCTACATGAAATGCACCCGTGAGTCACGATACATTTTATTATACCTTGTTGGAAATTAGAGTCGGGTCACATGAAATGCACCCCCGGACTCTTTTAATTTAATTTGACATAGTTCAGTTGAAGAATAGCAACCCGATATCTCTATTGTGACAAAATCATATTTATCTATAACCAATTCAAGTAAACACGAGCAGATAATTGAGCGAGCAAATCTAAAATCATGGAAAACAATTACAGAAACCAAGCAATGGCATAGTCATTCCCTTCCAAAACTCACTGTTTACTCTGTATGAAGCACCTAAATTGATGTAAATGTGCTGTGTCTGCTTTTTCCTGTGAACAAACTATCAAGACATAAAAAGCATTGTCCTTCATTTTCCTCTTTTTCTATGCAAACATTTCATATCTTTTCTCCATCTTCAAACTAATTAATACACCCATGGCAGCAAAGCCAATTAGTTCCCACCCGAAATTGATTCGAGAAAAACTGTAAGCTAAAACATGTTTTACATCTTCCAACAGACAAATTACTCAGAAAAGGATTCAATCATAAAAGATACTGTCACGACCCGGATTTCCCACCATAGGGAGTCGTGATGGCGCCTACTATTGGAGCTAGTCAAGCCAAGCATTTAAACATATTCGGATAACAACACAACAATAATAAGATAACGAATCTTTAAATAAAAGCGGAAGTTTGTTAAAACATAAATAACTGAAAACCCAAAATGCGGAAGTTTAACATATCACTACCCAAGACTGGATTCGCTACCTCACGAACCACTAAAGAGTGCTACAAACAAGTCTGAATAGAAAATACATAATGTCTGTCTCGGTACAATGAAACAAACTGAAAATATGGAAAAGGACTTCGGCCTGCGAACGCCAGCTAGGCTACCTCGTAAGTCCCTGGACTGAAGTCAGCTCC
>MU696178.1:97929-170722 GCA_026770625.1 Nicotiana glauca | reverse complement strand
AACCCCTGTGTTGAGTCCCCTAAGTCAAATGCACATGATGCAAACAAACGTTCCTACTAGGGATCCAACATGAGACTTTGTTATTCTAAGTTTAAAACCTGGTTTTATTGTTCTAGACCTGGCTTACCCGAGCGGACAACTCGAGCCGAGGAGGGTCAGTGTACTGGTAGCATTGCTTTCCGGCTTAACTGGTGGTGCTCCCCGCCTAAAACATGTGTGACTAAAATCCTTCACCGGGTGCCAGGAACCTCGGCTATCTCAAAGAAAGCGGGCTATGTCAAGCAAATGCCCAATTTTTATTTTCAAGAAGACTTAGAGGGGGAATGGGTTTCGGCACAGTTTATATACAGTTCATAAAATATCAAAGCGGTAAAAGCAACACTTAGCACATTAGGCCCAAACATATAACAAAATCAGATAATATACAAGCCAAATACAACACATATACCAAGATCGAATTCATAAAGCTAGAATTGGGGTGTAATTCATGAATTTAGCATTGTTTGTTATGATTTGAGGCCTCGAGCAAGTCCGCAATGTGTTTTGGGATTGGTTGGTATGTTTGGTTGGGGTCCTCGGGGCCCCGGGTGGATTCCAGGTGGTTAACAGATCAAAAATAGGACCGCAGAAGCGAAGAAGAAACCGCAGAAGCGGACGAGGGCGGGGGCAGGAAGGACCGCAGAAGCGGTTGGGCTGACCGCAGAAGCAGTTGGGCTGACCGCAGAAGCAGAAAGCCTGGGGTCATTTGGAGCCGCAGATGCGACAAGCGGTCCGCAGAAGCGGCCCCGAAAAAGCAGTTGAGGGAGCCGCAGAAGCGGATTTGGTTCAAGGGGGTCGTGGACCGTAGATGCGGTCAAGGTTCCGCAGAAGCGGGACCGCATATGCAGAAGATAGGAGCGCATAAGCGGAAAATGGGGCCAAGTACAGGACCTCAAAAGTGGTTGTGGGCCGCAAAAGCGGAACCGCTTAAGCGATAGTAGTTCCGCAGAAGCGGAAATGACTGGGCAAAAGCATTATTTTAAGTCGTGATTTGGCTAATTTCTCTCATATTTTCTTGGCTTGGGGTGATTTTGGGGAGCTTCACGAAGGGATTTTTATCATCAAGGATTAAGGTATAGTATCCCTACCTATTATGAGTTAAATACACTGATTATGTATGGATTTTTGTATGAAAATGGGTAGAAAATAGAGGGTTAGAGGAAGACCTAGAAATATTGTATTCTTGGATTTTAGCCCCGGTTTTGATTATGGAATTAGGAAAACATTATATATTTGGGTTCCTAAGGTCATGGGTAAACTTTATCTTCGAGAAATTTTGGATTCCGGGCATGTGGGCCCGAGGGCATTTTGGTCAACTTTTCGTTTGGGGTTGGAAATTGTTATAAATTGGATTATAATGAATACCTTAGCATATATTAATGGATTTACATAATCATTGGTTAGTTTTGGGAGCATCGTACGTCGGTTCAAGCCTTCGAGGAATGTAGAATGCCGGTTATGGGTCTTCGGAGCAAGGTGAGTCTCCTTTCTAATTCTGTGAGGGGGAAATTACCCCATAGGTGAGTTAAATTGATTATGTGCTCCTATTTGTGGGGGCTACGTACGCACGAGGTGACGAGAGTCCGTGCGTAGCTACTATTATGCTATTGTCCGGGTAGTTTAGGACCCAAAAGCATGTCATACTTGAATTAACTGTGAACCCATTGATGGCTTGAATTCCTTAGATCACATTAAATTTAAAAACGGATTTCTAAAAAGTCTTAAGCTCCGTTTTCTCAAAATTATTAAAGAGAATTGGCCTTTCTTGGATATTTTCTCCATGTTGACTTCTTGACTGATTGTCTGTCTGTGTGTGTTTATTTTGGAACGGGCCGAACGCCTCGGCAGATTAATAGATGCATCTATAGGCGCGCCGTCGACCCTCGGCAAGTGCACATTTATTTCTGTTTGATCGGGTCGTCGCCTCGGTATGATTTGCGCAATCCTGTGTTGCTGCCTGAACTTAATTAAGTTTTTATTGCCCTTTTGTGGCTTAAATATATTTGGATTATATTTTAAAGAGAAATTCGGGAAATTTTCCTATGAAAGAACTATGTGTTTATTCATTTCCTCTATTTGGATTAGAATCATGTCCATAAAGAATAAATTCACGGTTTAATATGTGTATTGAGGATAAATGATCATTGGATCATTAGAGTGTGTCAAAATTGACCATCTCGTCTCTACCCCTTCAGGATTAGACGAGATACTTACTGAGTACACGTTGATTACGTACTCATACTACACTTCTGTGCATTTTTGTTACACAAGTACATGATATTTTAGTGGCTTACTAGGCGCAGTAGCACGGGCGATTCGGGGACTAGGTGAGTTGCAGTATGCAAGGTGGCCCGCAACTTTTAAAGTCCCTTCCTATTAATTGTATTTCCTTTCTGTCCATTGTATTCCGGACAGATGTGGTGTTGTATTTATATCCTTATCAGTAGTTGCTCATGCACTTGTAACATCGGGTTTCTGGGATGGTTTCAGTAAAACTTTGTGCTAATTGTTATTATTTAAATTTGAATCCATGAAGTGATCTTATATTTATGTAAAATGGAAGGAAAAACTTTAGATTTTCAAAATTATTAAAAGAGGAATTAATTGATGAGTTAGTTGGCTGGCCTGACAGAGGTGTCCGGCGCCACCACGACCCGTAGTGGATTTTGGGTCATGACAACAATATAGTTTCAGATGAGCGACCGAGTCTCCATGCTCGTCGTACATTTCAAATTTTGGCATCTTGAAGCCAACTAGCAAGTGGACATGGGAAAACGTACAGAGCTCAGAGCATGAGACACTCTTTTGGCCACTCAGACCTTGAATGTTTTTCAAGCTTTGTTCTAGGCTCTTCATCTTCTAAGAAATCTTCTCTTGCTCGGGATTTCTAACAACCTTTTCTTGCTCCACCGAGAGATCATATCGTGGAGGTTGAGTTAAAGATTACAGGGTTATATATGTTATATCTGATTGAAGTTGTGGACCCTGAAAGGTGAACATTGGAGGCGGTGCCCTTGGAGCTGGTGCCTGGAGGCGAACTACAGAAGGCATGTCAGGATCATTGGAGGGCATTGGAGGGTGCCCGCATGGGATGAGCGGGTTGGGCATTGGGGCATTAGTAACCTCACCTGACCTGGGATTCAATTTATGGAACCCATGGATTGCATTTGGCGGTTCCCTATCATTAGACCAGGCATCCCACATTTCCTATATGCGGAGACGCAACCTCTTATTCTCTTCAACAACTGCTGATTCTAGCTGCAGAATAGTCGATGTCGGGCTATCCTCAGGACATATGATTGGTAGATTGCTTGCGGAGGCCATCTGTGCCTTTGGATCTTGTGAACGAGGGAAGGCTAGACTATCAACAAAACCAACCACCAAAACCTGACTATTTTGCATACCCAACAACCTTGTTAGTTTTGAAACATTTAACATATAGGAAATCGCACGTTGGGATGCAATACACCTAACAGTTAAACGCTTCTACCATATGTTTGAACGGTTTCATGTTTCATCCCGACCTTAACTAACTCTCTCTGTATGTACCTCTTTTTTTTTCTTTTGTTTAATAATTTTGCTTCTGCCGCTCTTTTATTTTTTGGAACTCTCTTTTTCTCTTTTGTTTGTCACTCTTTTTTTTTTACTTTTTCTTTCTTTTTCACTGAAATTTTTTTTTTCTCTTTTTTCCTTTCAGTTTATTCTTCACTCAATTTATTTACGGCTATGATCGAATTCGATGGGAATTGCCTACGTATCATAACCCCGCATGAATCAGATCTTGCGTAGTTCGGGAAGATTGAGAATGGAGCAAATAAGTTAATTTTTTCTTATTTACTTTTATAAAACTCAGACCAAGAAAGCTTTAAAAAAAAACATTTTTTTTGTTTTTTTTTTCTGAATTTCAAAAGAAATGCTTTAAAAGAAGAAAAGAAATATTTTTTGAATTTTTTATTTTGATTTTTCTTTTATTTTTTGAAAGGAAGACTTCTAAAAATTCCTTTTCTTTTGATTGGAACTAAAAGGAAGATACTAATTTTTTTTTTTTAATTTTCATTTGTTTTCTCTCTTTCTAAAGAAGAAAGAAAATATTTTTGGATTTTGGATGTTGCCTCTTAATTTTCAAAAGAGGAACTTTTAAGAAAATATTTTGACTTTCTGAGCTTTTTATTTATTTACAAAAGTACTTCTAAAGAAATGCAAAATATTTTTGGACTTTGATTTTTTTTTTCAATTTGTTTTTTGACATTTACGAAAGAAATACTTTTAAAGAAGGAAAAACAAAATATATATATATATTTTGGTTTTTTTTTGGAAAAATACTTCAAAATAAATGAAACGTATTTCGAATTTTTATTCTTTTGATTTTTTCATGTGAAAGACTTCAGAAAGAAGAAAACTATTTTTCAGTTTAAAAACTTCTTTTTTTTTTAATTTTCTAAGGAAAGATTCCTAAAGAAGGAACTAAAGGAAAATATTTTTGGATTTTTAAAAATTGGGATCAGAACCGATGAGATTTGCCTATGTATCTCGCATCCGGTGAGAATCAGACCCGCGTAGTTGGGTCAGTTTTGACGGAACACGGAAAACATGACACTTGAAAATTTTGGCTCATTTTGAAATGACTTTTCTTTTCATTTTTTCAGAATTTCGGTAGAGTTTCAGAGTATTCTAAATACCTACCTCTCACTCTTGTTTTTTTTTTCTTTTTTTGATTTTATTTTTCTATTCTAGAAGCCAGTCAACATGCAAGCCGAACAGACAGATATGCAAGTAGCACGTAAGATGCATCAGGATAGTCTTTTAATGTGGGTACACCTGTCCTAGACGAATCCAACCCCTGTGTTGAGTCCCCAAAGTCAAATGCACATGATGCAAACAAATGTTCCTACTAGGGATCTGGCATAAGGCTTTGATATACTAGGTTTAAAAACCAGAGTTTATTGTTCTAGACCTGGCTTACCCGAGCGGACAGCTCGAGCCGAGCGGGAGCAACGTACCAGGAATACAGAAGCTTCACCGGCTTTGCAACTTGTCCAAACCTCGTTCTATAATGGGATAAGACTCTAGACAGAAGAGAAGTCACACGAAGTGCACTCTTCTCCATGATTTAAAAGACTGAGAGAGAGGAAGGGTTTCGTAGCAGTTTATATATAATTCACAGAATATCAAAGCGGTAAAAGCATTTAGCACATTGAGCTCAAACATGTAGGAAAATCAGATAACAGATAAAGCCAATCATACCAGCTATTCTAAGCTCGAATTCTTGAACCCTGAATCGTAGTTCTGGGTTTGGATCCCCAGCAGAGTCGTCAGAGCTGTCACACCTCCTTTTTTGCACACACCCCGAGAGGGGTATATATAAGAGAGTTTTTTTAATTTAAGTGATATTATTAGAAATGAGATTATTTATTTATTTTTTATTCAGAGTTGCCACTTAGGATAGTTTATTTAGTGTCCCAAGTCAGCGGTTTACTTTAAATCCCAAATCGAAGAAAATTTCGACTTTCCTTTTGAAGTATGCGAACCAGAAATTAATACATGTTTTTAATTGGCCTAGAACTGTCGCTTAAACTATCATAATTGGCCTATTATTTGATTTTAATACATGTTTTAGCTTATAGTATATTTTAACCTTTTAAGCCGCTTTTAATTATTACTTTTGTAAGGAAGATTTCAACGTCATCTAAAACACGTCTTTGGACCACGCCACATGAAATGCACCCGCAGTCCGCGATACATTTTATTTAACGTTGTTGAGATTTAAATTTGGGTCACATGAAATGTACACCCGAGTTTAGGAAAGTAATATTTTTAAAATAGCGTGCCTAAAATAACTACGCACTTTCAACTTTGCGAGGACCATAGAAAATTCACTAATGGCACACCTCGATTTCTAAAGAGTTAAAAATAAGCACGTGAGGGTCATGAGTTTTGAGATTTTATTTGGTATGACCTGCCTCAAATTATTCCAAAGGGTTATACTCAATTAAAGCAACCTATGAATGTTCATAAATTGTTATTCCTTTTTGCTTTGAGATTTATTGTAAGGCGTGATTTATGTAAGTTGAAATGGTGGGAAACCATATTAAAAAATATTTCCAATCATACGGAATTGTCCAAGCATTTAAGAACAGATTGTCTCTAGCTTATTACCTCTAACCATTGGTAAGCATGAAACGAGGTATTAATTAATACTAATAAGACGAACGGAAACAATTGTTGGATAGGAATAGACATTGACTTGTCATATTCATTCTCGTAAAGAAACTTTTAGGAACAAACAGTTAGGTAACAAATCGTGATTCCCTTTTATATATTTTGAATTCATAAAAGTTGAGTCAAAGGTAAAATCATTCTAGCCACGAATAATTAGATCCAAAAACAAACCAGCTGCTCTAAAATCAAGCATACCATTTTAATCCTAACGGGGAAGACATAATAAATACATTAAAAAAAGGCAATTCATGTACCTTAAGATGCAGTAGATCAATGAATAAAATTCATCAATATGCAAACAATAGATCAAACAGATCCATCAGGGAATAGACATGAATCGATATTAGCATAGATCATATCCCATTTTGCGTTGAAACTAAAACAAAAATCAACAAAACCATACCATGAGCAAAAGAAAACATTAGAGAACAAACTTCACCATGTATACACAAACAAATTTCAGCAAATTCATAGCACATGGATGCTGAACAACATTTACATTTCGAGATTGAGATAAATACCTCTAAACATCATTTAAAACAAACTTGAATAGCCAAATATAGGCAAGAGGAAAGCTATAGCTTAGCAAAACAGAACCAACGAAGCACAACCTCAGCTTCTAAATCGAAATCAGAATTCAGACACCCAGGAATTGAAGAGATGAAGCATCGGTCACCAGCAGAAAAACAACCACAATTTTCTTTGAAGGCCCAGATTTTCGGAAGATTTTTTTTACTTTTCAAATCTGTTTTTTTTAAATTAAACTTGTAAAAGTTTCTTCTTCCAGCTATTGCATGTATCTGCTCGTGAAGTGTATGAGCAGGATGTATAGATGAGAATGGAGAAGTTTCGGAGCTGCTTTACTAGAATTTTCAGAGGTATTTTGGCTGATTTTTTGAGCTGATTTTGTGAGTTTCTACATGGTATAAGGGAATGGAAAAGAAGGGGAAAAGCTGCGCTCCTTTTTGTGTTCGGGATCCGATCTCTTAGGTTTTCTCTAGGCTATTTTAAGGGAATTCTGGTTTGGAGTGGGGTGTCAGGCGAAATTTGGGTAATTTTGGAGCTGGTTTTGGCTAAATTGGCCCAATTCCGAAATTAACAACTCCTTTCAATTTTTCTTTTATTTATAAATACCTTTACTTTCTTTTTTCTTTTTAATTAAAATCCTACAAATTTAAAGTCCTAAATTATCTAAAAATGTGAAATTAAATTAATTAGCTAATTATAAAAATTATAAACAATACTTAATTCTGAATTAAAAAGAGAAAAATCAATAAGCTAAGATAAAAGAAAATAAAAATGTAAAAATGAGTTTTTTTTTTTGTTATTTTCAAATTTTTATAAAGTAAATAATTATTGATTAATTCTAAAAATATAAAAATAAATCCTAAATGCAATGCATGATATTTTGATATTTTTTTATGATTTAAATAAAACTTAAACATGCACAAAAATGCAAATAATTAAACAAAATTCTACAAAAATTCCTAAAATGGCAAATAATTAAAAAAAGTCTATTTTCTTGGGATCTTATAGGAGTATTTCGTATATGGCAAAAATTACGTGCTTACGGTAATATAAATATAACAAGAACATAATACAAGACTAAACCACTACCACTGGTATTGGAAACACATACCCTTGACTATTTACTAGCCTTTTGCCTTAATTCCCAACCTCCACACCTTCCTATCAAGGGTCATGTCTTCGGTAAGCTGAAGCAATGTCATATCCTGCTTAATCATCTCTCCCCAATATTTCTTTTGCCTACCTTTACCCCTTCCCAGACCCACCAATGGTCAACCTCTCACACCTCTTTGTAGGAACATGTTTGCTTCTTCTATTCATATGACCATACAATCTAAGCTTCGTTTCTCATATCTTGTCCTCCACCGAGGCTACTCCTACGCTAGGCTGAATATATTTATTCCTAATCTTATCGTTCCTGGTATGCCCGCATATCTATCTCAACATTAGTGCAGGAAATGTGCATCTTTGTTAGTTATAATAATCGTTATTTATAATCAACACAATCTAAATCGTATCCGATGAGAATGGCATTATATTATCCGTTGATAATAGCTCACCATCTTCAATAAAAATAAAGCTTCATTAGAGGAATATTAATGCCTTACAGATCTTTGTGGCATAGACTCAACTCAGATGATGAGTTTTCAACCCATAGTTCTTTTTCAATGGATTCTCTCGATAATATTCAAGTTGGTTATAGAACGGTGAAAGAAGGAAAGCACAAGTAGTTTTTGAGTCAATTACAATATTAACCTCTTGGAAAAAAGTAGAGGGATTAACAACAAGATCCAATTTTTGCTCAATAATTGGTATGTGTAAGAGGGTCAAAAAGTAGTACACAAAGGTAGGTTTAACAACAAGTGCAGTAAAACACACCCTGGTCCCCAAGCATTGTCACCAAAGGTAAGTTTGCTAGGGAAATCTAATTTTGCCCTTGGCACAAAACAGTTAGAAATGTTTTGTCCAAATGTTGGACTAAGTTATGGCACTAAATACGTATGAGAAGCGCCAAGCCCTATTACGGCAGACATCACAGGGTTCACTGGTATAGATTTGGATATATGACCACATACAAAAATAATACTTGGAAAAGAAATTTTTTCTCCTTTTTCATAAAAGAAAGTGAAAGTTTCTTTGGATAAATCATCAAATGAATAACTACTAGCAACGTAAGTCGCAGAATAGAATTTCTTAGCAGCTATTTTGAAAGCATTTATCTGAATTACAGGATAACGGCTTAAAGGTTGAAGATTTTACGAGATCGAAGATGGGTATATCTTTTTTTTAACAATCTAGAAAAGTTTGGCATTGTATCCAATTAATATGACTTCCAGTGCCAACAAGTGCTAGTTGAAACTTTGGAGGAGTTGCAACATAAAAGTTATTTAAGTATGCACCCGAGGGTCTGGTACTAACTCAGTCCGAAGTGAATTTGGAGAAGATAGAGGAGTAGTATTATTGAAAATAGTGGATAAGCAAAACTGTTGTCTCAAATTATTTGTTATTTTAGAATTTCAAGGTAAAATTAGTTATTTTTTTTTTTATTTTACCCTTGTAGTTATTGTTATTGACGACTGCAAATACCTCAATTACCGGGGATATTATGATTGCTCAAATAAAAATAAAATAATAAGAAAATTAAGCGTAAGTAACAACATGTAGTAATAGAAATATAACAATAACAGAATACAAGACTAAACCACTACTACTGGTATTGGAAACAAATACTCTCGACTATTTACTAGACTTTTACCTTAATTTCCAACCTCCACACCTTCTTGTCAAGGGTCATGTCCTCGGTAAGCTGAAGCAATGTCATATCTTGCCTAATCACCTCTCCCCAATACTTCTTTTGCCTACCTTTACCCCTTCTCAGGCTATGATGACCGTTTTGGGTCATCACTTGTTTTAAATCAAATTCTATGACTCCGGGGCCTTGAAACCTCATTTAGAGTCACCTTGATTTGCTTGTACAGTCCAAGCACGTAGCCAAAAAGCTTAAATGAGAAACTGTATGAAAAATGTTTTGATTATAAAATGAATTAATTTGACCATGGTCAACATTTTGGGTAAACGTACGCGGACCTGTGATTTGACGGCCCCGAAGGGTCCGTAGGAAAATATAGGTCTTGGGCGTATGCGCGAAATTGGATTCTGAGGTCCCAAGCCCGAGAAATGAATTTTTGAAATAAATTATTTTCTGAAATTATTTTTAAGATTTTGAAATGAGATTTGATTAGAACCTGATGGTATCAGACCCGTATTTTGGTTTCGGCACCCTTACAGGTCTTATATATGATTTAAGACGTTTCTGTGAAATTCATTGAAAAACGGACGTTATTTGACGTGATTCAGACCTAAATTGAAATTTTTTGATGTTTTAAGAAGTTTGAAAGAATTCATGGATTTTGAGGTTTAATTCGATGTTTATGATGCTATTTTGGCGATTTGATCGCACAAATAAGTCTATAGGATATTTTTGAGATTGTGTGTATATTTGGTTTGGAGCCCCAAGGCTCGGGTAAGTTTTGGATAGGCCATGGGTGCATTGAACTTTGAAAAATAGCTGGTGCATTATGATCTGCAGGATATGCATTTGCGAAGCCAGGCTTACAAATGCGAAAAATCAATCGCAAATGCGAAAGAGTGGACTGGCAGGTCGGGGTTCGCAATTATGAACCCCTGTTCGCATTTCCCATAACTGAGACCTGCATTTTTTTTATACTTAGCCGATTTTGAATCATTTTTCATATCTTTTCAAAACACAAACTCCTTTGGGCGATTTTTCAAGAACAAATCTTCTTCCAAATCGATTGTAAGTTAGTTTTTACTCATTTCCTTCAATCATTAATATCTTTTAACATCATTTCAACCTAAAATCAAAGATTTTCATGAGGGAAATTGGGTGTTTTGGATAGAACATAGAATTTTCAAAAGTTGGGGATTCGGTCCTTAATTTAAGGTCCGATTTCAAAATAAATTATATATTTGAGTTCGTGATACCCTTGCCGGGTTATTGTTGATTGATTGATTGTTCCCTTGTCATGATTTAAGTGTTTAATTGTTGTTCCCTTATCGAGAGTTCTATTATATTCTTGTTTATTCCCTTCCCACTGTTTGTGATTGTTTTTTGGGTGAGGAAAATCGTTAAAGCACGAAGAGTGATGTCATGCATGATTGTGAGGAAAGAGTGTAAAACATGAAGGGTAATGCCGTACCGCACGATGTACCATTCTGTGCTAATTCTATTAATTATATGTGAGGAAATAGAGTAAAATCATGAAGGGTGATGCCATGCACATTTTATCATATAATTGCTTTGGTGAGGAAAGAGAGTAAAAGCACGAAGGGTGATGCTGTTGCTTCCTTCGTTATGGCATTTACTCGGAATTGTGTTGCTTCCTTCGTTACTTGATGACTTTTACTCGGAATTATTATCTTCCACACAGCATGCTCCCCCTCCCATATCTATTGGTTATCTCTGTATCTCTGTTCCGCTGTATATATATAACTGTACAGGTTTATCTGGAGCCTGGTCCTAGCCTCGTCATTACCTCGCCGGGGTTAGGCCAGGCACTTACCAGCACATGGGGTCAGTGTTACTGATACTACACTCTACACTGTGTGTAGATCCTAGAGCAGCATTTGATCATCAACAATAGATCGGGAGCCATCCTTCAGTTCGCCGAGACTCCAAGGTAGCCCTGCTGGCGTCCACAGGCCCGACGTCTCTTCTATCAGTTTTTATGTTCTTTTGTCATTTGTACTCGAGACAGACTATGTTCTTTTCTTTCAAACACTTATTTGTAGTAATCCTAGACAGTCCATGGATGTTGTGACACTAGGTTCTGGTTAGAGGCATATGTTGGTCTTCAGGATATTAGTTTTATATTTTATTTAAGACTTTTGCTAAATTTCAAATTTCGCTATTGTTTAATTGTTTATTCCCTATTAATTTAATTGATTAAAAAGGAATTAAAAAACAAAAAGAGTAAAGATTTTAAGTTCGTGGCTTGCCTAGTTTCCACGAGTAGACACCATTACGACTCCCGAGGTTGGGAAATTAGGGCCGTGACAAGTTGGTATAAGAGCTCTAGGTTACATAGGTCTCACAATTCACGGACAAGCTTAGTAGAGTTTGAGGGTTTGGTACAGAGACGTCTGTATTTATCCCCCAGAGGCTACAGAGTTAGGAAAAGTTCCACATTTGTTCTTTCTTGTCATGCGGTTTGGTTTCTCAATGCTAATTGAATTTTTACTCTATTCTTTCACAGATGGCAATAACACGTGCTTTCTCATCTACCGATCAGTAGTTCGAGCCCCTAGAAGCTCCTACGAGGGGCAGAGGGCGATGCAGAGGCGATACTAGAGGCTAAGGCAGGGGCAGAGCTCAGCCAGGGCAACAACACCCATAGCGGAGCCTCAGGTTGATTTTGATGACAAAGTTCCAGCCCCAGCAGTTTCGGTAGGCCCAACTCAGGTCCTAGAGGGGTTTATTGACACCCCAGTCCTTCAGGATGCTATGGTCCGTCTAGTGGGCCTTATGGAAAGTGTCACCAGAGCAGATTTACTTCCTGTAGCACCAACCGTCTCTCAGGCTGGAGGAGGAGCCCAGACTCCTACTTCTCGCACTCCGGAGCAGGTAGCTCCCCAGATTCAGACTCCAGCAATTCAGCCAGTTGGATCAGCTCATCCGGGCATGGTAGCCCAGGCCGGTGATGGAGCAGCTATGTCTGTCGATACTTTGTGGAGATTGGACAGGTTTAAAAAGCTCTTCACTACTACCTTCAGCGGTGCACCTACCGAGCATCCCCAGGATTATCTGGATAGCTACCACGAGGTTCTTTGGAACATAGGTATTATTGAGACTAATGGGGTTGATTTTGCTACATTTCACTTGTATGGATCCGCCAAGACTTGGTGGAGGGATTGTTGCATAGCTAGACCAGCAAGATCGCCAGCCTTGACCTGGAAGCATTTCACGCAGCTATTTCTGGAGAAGTTTCTCCCTATTACTCAGTAAGAGGTCTATCGCAATCAATTCGAGCGCTTTCAGTAGGGATCCATGACAGTCACCCAGTATGAGACCAGGTTCATTGATTTGGCTCGCCATGCTTTTACTATATTTCCCACTAAGAGGGAGAGAGTGAGACAGTTTATTGATGGACTTATCCAGCCGATTCGTCTTCAAATGGACAGAGAGGCTGTGAGTGAGATATCCTTCCAGGAGGTGGCCAATGTGGCCCGGAGGGTTGAGATGGTATTATCATAGGGGGTGGTCATGGGGCAGACAAGAGACCCCGTCAGCCAGGCAGATTCAGTGGTGCCTCGTCTGGAGGCAGGGATTCATATGATAGAGGTCATCCTACTAGGCCCTTTCAGTTGGCACTCCAAGTTTCTCACGGTGCTTCAAGTGGCCATGGTTCTCACACGCACTATTCTGATCAGCAGCCCTACAGTGCACCGCGAGCTCCGGGGTCAGCAGTCTCAATAGCCAAGGGCTTGTTACACTTGTGGTGATACTGGTCACATTGCTAGGTTTTTCCCTCGAGCATCGAGTAGCTCTCAGCATCAGGGTTACCTTGCCATAGTTCAGGCGCCATGTGTTCCACAGCCTGCCCAGCCAACTAGAGGTAGGGGTAAAGGTGCTAGAGGTGGAGGTAGAGGTACTAGAGGTGGAGCTCATGCCGCTAGAGGTGGAGGCCAGCCAGCAGCAGACCGACCCATAAATGTGGTTTAGGGTGGTGGGGCCCAGCCCCAATGTTATGCTCTTCATGCTAGGCAAGAGGCTGAGGCCTCAGAAGTAATCATTACAGGTACGGTTCTGGTTTGTGATAGAGATGCTTCAGTGTTATTTGATTTAGGGTCTACGTATTCATATGTGTCATCTTATTTTGCCCCGTACCTGGTCATGCCTAGTGATGCATTGAGTGTTCCTATTTATGTGTCTACACCGGTGTGTGATTCTATTATGGTCGATCGAGTCCATCGTTATTGCATTGTAGTAATTGGGGGTCTTGAGACTCGTGTAGACTTGTTGCTTTTAGACATGGTTGACCTCGATATTATATTAGGGATGGACTGGTTATCACTTTACCACGCTATCTTGGACTGTCATGCCAAGACTGTGACCCTAGCTTTATCGAGTATGCCTCGTTTAGAGTGGAGAGGGACTCATGGTCATTCTACCCGCAGTATTATCTCGTATGTGAAGGCTCGGCGTATGGTCAGGAAGGGGTGTTTGGCTTATTTATCCTATGTTCGTGATTCTAGTGTCGAGGTTCCCTCTATTGATTATGTGCCCGTTGTTTGTGAGTTTCCTGAGGTTTTCCCTTTAGACCTGCCGGGTATGCCACCCGATAGGGATATTGACTTTTGCATTGATCTGGTACGGGACACTCATTTCATTTCCAACCCGCCGTATCGTATGGCGCCGCCTGAGTTGAAAAAATTAAAGGAGCAGTTGCAAGACTTGCTTGAGAAGGGTTTCATTAGACCTATTATTTCGTCTTGGGGTGCGGCGGTGTTATTTGTTGAGAAGAAGGATGGGTCAATGAGAATATGCATTGATTACCAACAATTGAACAAGGTTACAGTCAAGAATAAGTATCCGCTACCGAGGATTGATGATTTGTTCGATCAGCTTCAAAGTGCCAAGGTATTTTCAAAGATTAACTTGCGATCTGGCTACCATCAGTTGAGGATTAGGGAATCTGATGTCCCTAAGACAGCTTTCCGCACTCGCTACAGGCATTATGAGTTTTTGGTTATGTCGTTCGGGTTGACAAATGCCCCAACAGCTTTTATGGATTTGATGAACCGAGTGTTCAGGCCTTATTTAGACTCGTTCATGATAGTCTTCATTGATGATATATTGATATATTCCCGTATCCAGGAGGACCACGAGCAGCACCTTAGAGTGGTTCTTCAGACTCTTAGGGATAGTCAGTTATATGCTAAGTTCTCGAAGTGTAAATTCTGGTTGAGTTCAGTTGCATTTATAGGTCATATTGTATCAGCAGAGGGTATTCAGGTGGACCCATAGAAGATTGAGGCAATCAAGAACTAGCCTAGACCAGCATCAGCTACAGAGATTCGGAGTTTCTTGGGATTAGCAGGCTACTATCATTGATTCGTGGAGGAGTTTTCATCTATTGTAGCTCTGATGACCAGATTGACCCATAAGGGTGCCCAGTTCAGGTGGTCGGATGAGTGTGAGGCGAGCTTTTAGAAGCTCAAGACAGCTCTAACTACGGCATCGTTGTTGGTTTTGCCCACAGGTTCAGGGCCTTATATAGTTTATTGTGATGTTTCCCGTGTTGGGCTTGGAGAAGTGTTGATGCAGCATGGCAAAGTCATTGTCTATTCTTCGAGGTAGTTGAAGATTCATGAGAAGAACTATTCGGTTCATGACTTGGAGTTGGCAGCCATAGTTTACGCATTGAAGATTTGGAGGCATTATCTGTATGGTGTGGCATGTGAGGTGTTCACGGATCATAAGAGTCTCCAGTATTTGTTCAAGAAAAAGGAGTTGAATTTGAGGCAGAGGAGGTGGTTGGAGTTGTTGAAGGACTATGATATCACCATTTTATATCATACGGGGAAAGGCCAATGTGGTGGCCGATGCTTTGAGTAGAAAGTCAGCCAATATGGCAGTCTTACTTATATTCTGGTTGGTGAGAGGTCGCTTGCCTTGGATGTTCATGCTTTACCCAATCAGTTTGTGAGACTGGATGTTTCTGAGCCCAGTTGTGTGTTAGCTTGCACGGTCGCTCGTTCTTCATTATTGGAGCGTATCCGTGATCGGCAGTGTGATGATCCCCATTTGTGTTTCTTTAGAGACACGGTGTAGCGCATAGGTGCCAGGCAGGTTACTTTGGGTGATGATGGAGTTGTGAAATTGCAGGGTCAAGTATGTGCGCCTAATGTGGATAGGCTCCGAGAGTTGATTTTTGAGGAGGCCCATAGCTCATGGTACTCTATTCATCTGGGGTCCGCGAAGATGTATCAGGATTTGCGGTACCATTATTGGTGGCATAGAATGAAGAAGGATATTGTAGCATATGTGGCTCGTTGTTTCAATTGTCAGCATGTTAAGTACGAGATTCAGAGGCCTGGTGGTTTATTTCAGAGGATTGAGCTTCCCGAGTAGAAGTGGGAGCGGATCACTATGGACTTCGTTACTGGACTCCCGCAGACTCAGAAGAAGTTTGACGCAGTATGGGTCATTGTTGATAGGCTGACCAAGTCAGCACATTTCATTCCTATGGTAGTCTCCTATTCTTCTCAGAGGTTAGCTGAGATCTACATTCGGGAGATTGTTCGCCTTCATGGTGTGCCCGTATCTATCATTTCGGATCAGGGTCCGCAGTTTACCTCACGTTTCTAGAGAGCAGTTCAGCGAGAGTTGGGCACACAGGTTGAGTTGAGCACGACATTTCATCCCCAGACGGACAGGCAATCTGAGTGGACTATTCAGATTTTGGAGGATATGCTACGAGCTTGTGTGCAGAGCAGTTATCCCTATCTTTTCCCCGACCCAGGTACTTCCTTCTTTTGTCCGTTCGAGGATGAACGGTTGTTTTAGAGGTGGAGAATGTGATGACCCCATCACTTATTTTAAATCAAATTCTATGACTCTGAGGCCTTGAAAACCTCATTTAGAGTCACCTCGATTTGTGTGTGTAGTCCGGCGCGTAGCTAGAAAGCTTAAATGAGAAACTGTGTGAAAAATGATACATTTTGACTATAAAATGAATTAATTTGAACTTGGTCAACCTTTTAGGTAAACGGACCCAGACTTGTGATTTGACGATACCAGACGGTCCATAGGAAAATATAGGACTTGGGCGTATGCCCGAAATTGAATTCTGAGGTCCCAAGCCCGAGAAATGAATTTTTGAAATAAATTGTTTTTTGAAATTATTTATAAGGTTTTGAAATGAGATTTGATTATAACCTGATGGTATCGGGCTCGTATTTTGGTTCTGGTGCCCGATACAGGTCTTATATATAATTTAAACGTTTATGTGAAATTTGGTGAAAAACGGATGTCGTTTGACGTGATTCAGACATAAATTGGAAAATTTGATGTTTTAAGAAGTTTGAAAGAATTCATGGATTTTGAGGTTTAATTTGATGTTTATGATATTATTTTGGCGATGTGATCGCACGAATAAGTCCATAGGATGGTTTTGAGGTTATGTGTATATTTGGTTTGGAGCCACGAGGGTTCGGGTGAGTTTTAGATAGGCCACGAGTGCATTTTGAACTTTGAAAAATAGCTGGTGTGTTCTGATCTGCAGGCTCGCAAATGCGAGCTCGCAAGTGTGAGCTCGCAAATGCGAAAGAGTGGACTGCAGCCTGAGTCGCAAATGCGACTTTGTATTTGCAAACAGCCTCTCGCAAATGCGATGATGGCTGTGAGGCTGAGGTATCGCAAATGCGACACATGTTTTGCAAATATGAAAGTTTGGGATTTTATCAGTGTTCACAAATGCGAACAATATTTTCGCAATTCCCATATCAGCAGGATTGCGAACCCCTGTTCGCATTTCCCATAACTGAGACCTGCATTTTTTATACTTAGCCAATTTTAAACCATTTTTCACATCTTTTCAAAACACAAACTCCTTTGGGCGATTTTCCAAGAACAACTCTCTTCCAAATTGATTGTAAGTTAGTTTTTACTCATTGCCTTCAATCATTAACATCTTTTAACATGATTTCAACCTAAAATCAAAGATTTTCATGGGGGAAACTGGGTGTTTTGGGTAGAATCTAGGTTTTTCAATAATTGCAAATTTGGACCTCAATATGAGGTTCGATTTCAAAACAAATTATATATTTGAGTTCATGGGGGAATGGGTAATCGGGTTTTGGTTTGAACCTCGGGTTTTGACCACGTGGGCTTGGGGGAAATTTTTGACTTTTTGGGCAAAACTTTGGGAGATTCATTTTTAAGCATTCAAATTGATTCTTTTAGCATTTATTGATGTAATTAAGTAACTTATGACTAGATTCGAGCGGATTGGTGGTGGAATCAAGGGGTAAGGCCATAATTGAGACTTAAGTTGTGTTTGAGGTATCGAGGTAAGTGTTTGGTCTAACCTTAGCTTGAGGGATTAGGAGTCGAGTCATAATTGCTATGTGATAATTGTTGAGTATGACGTATAGGCATGGTGACGAGTATCTATACGTCGGGGTCAAGCATGCACGTGAGTCTTATATTGTGATTTTTATGACTTCGTTGTATTATCTATGCTTAGAGGTGATTTTTATTTGTTGTGACAAGTTTATGGAGGTAATTGTGACCTTTGAATATTGAGGAGCATTGGCTCAAACTATCTTACGAATTGTGAAAGTATGTGAGTTGATTGAACCCTTTGGAGCATTGGCTCAAGTTGTAAGCGAGATGTAAAGTAAAAGTGAAAAAGAGAAAGAAGTTATTGTGTTGATACCCTTGCCGGGTTAGTGTTGATTTATTGATTGTTCCCTTGTCGTGATTTAAGTGTTTAATTGTTGTTCCCTTGCCGAGAGTTCTATTATATTCTTGTTTATTCCCTTTCCCACTGTTTGTGATTGTTGTTTGGGTGAAAAAAAGAGTGTTAAAATACGAAGGGTGATGCCGTGCATGATTGTGAGGAAAGAGTGTAAAGCACGAAGGATGATGCCGTGTCGCACGATGTACCATTATGTGCCAATTCTATTAATTATATGTAAGGAAAGAGAGTAAAATCACGAAGGGTGATGTCGAGCACATTATATCATATAATTACTTTGGTGAGGAAATTGAGTAAAAACACGAAGGGTGATGTCGTGCACGCTTTATTATATAATTGCTTTGGTGAGGACGAGAGTAAAAGCACGAAGGGTGATGCCGTTCACTTATTGATTTCTGATTTTTATTGATATTTGAATTATGTTGCTTCCTTCATTACTTGATGACTTTTATTCGGAGTTGTTATCTTCCCCACAGCATGCTCCCCCTCCCATATTGATTAGTTATCTCTGTTCCGCTGTATATATATAATTGCACAGGTTTATATGGAGTTTGATCTTAGCCTCATCACTACCTCGCCGGGGTTAGGCCAGACACTTACCATCACATGGGATCGGTTGTGCTGATACTATACTCTGCACTATGTGCAGATCCCAGAGCAGCGTTTGATCATCAGTAGTAGATTGAGAGCCATCCTTCAGTTCACCGAGACTGCAAGGTAGCCCTGCTGGCGTCTGCAGGACCTACATCTCTTCTATTAGTTTTTATGTTCTGTTGTCATTTGTACTAGAGACAGACTATCTTCTTTTCTTTCAAATACTTATTTGTAGTAATCCTAAACAATCCTGGATGTTGTGACACCAGGTTCTGGTTACAGGCATGTGTTGGTCTTTAGGATATTGGTTTTATATTTTATTTAAGACTTTCACTAAATTTCATATTCCGCTATTATTTAAATATTTATTTCCTGTTAATTTAATTGGTTAAAAAGGAATTAAAAACAAAATGATTTAAGATTTTAAGTTCGTGGCTTGCCTAGCTTCTACGAGTAGGCGCCATCATGACTCCCGAGGTTGGGAAATTCGGATCGTGACACAGACCCACCAATGGTCAACCTCTCACACCTCTTTGTAGGACCATTTGTGCTTCTTCTATTCATATGATCATACCATTTAAGCCTCGTTTCTCATATTTTGTCCTCCACCGAGACTACTTTTATACTGGGCTGAATATCTTAATTCCTAATCTTATCATTCTTAATATACCCACACATCTATCTCAACATTAGTGCAAGAAATGTGCATCTTTTTAGTTATAAAAATCTTTGTTTATAATCAACAAAATCTAAGTCGTATCCTACGAGAATGGCATTATATTCTGCATTGATAATAGCACATCATCATCAATAAAAATAAAGCTTCATTGGAGGAATATTAATGCTTTCTAGATCTTTGTGGCATAGAATCAACTTAGATGTGAGTTGTCAACCCACGATTCTTCTTCAATGGCTTCTCTAACTAATTTTTCAAGTTGGTTATAGAACATTGAAGGAAGGAAAGTATAAGTAGTTTCTGAGTCAATAACAATATTACCCTCTTGAGGGATTAACAACAAGATCCAGTTTTTGTTCACCAACCAGTATGCCTCAGAGGGTCAAGAAATAGTACACAAAGGAAGGTTTAACCACAAGTGGAGTGAAACACTCCTCGGCCCCAAAGTATTGTCACCAAAGGTAAGTTTGCTAGGGATATATAATTGTGCCCTAGTCACAAAACAATAGTAAATTTATTTCAAATGTCGGACAAAGTTGCGACACTAAATACGCATGAGAAGCTCCATGCCCTATTACGTCAGACGTCATAGGGTTCACTAGTATAGATTTGGATATGTGGCCACATCCAAAAACAATACTTGGGAAAGAAATTTATTCTCCATTTGCATAATAGAAAGTTCAAGTTTCTCTGGCTAAATCAGCAAATAAATAACTACTAGCAACATAAGTCGCAGAATTCAATTCCCTGGCAGCTATTTTGAAAGCATTTATCTGAATTATAGGATAGCGACTTAAAGGTTGAAGAGTTTACGCAATCGAAGATGGGGATATCTTGTTTTTAACAATCCAAAAATTGTTGGCATTGTATCCAGCTAATATATCAGCTAGGGTTAACAAGTGCCAGTTGGAACATTGGAGGAGTTACAACAGAAAAGTTTATTAAGTAGGCACCCAGAGGGTCAGGTACCAACTCAGTCCGAAGTGAATTTGGAGAAGATAGAGGAGAATCATATTGAAAATAGTGGATAAGTTGAATTGTTGTCTCAAATTATTTGTTATTTTAGAATTTCAAGATAAAATTAGTTATTTTTTCCCATTTTACCCATGTAGTAATTGTTTTTGATGACTACAAATACCTCAATTATGGGGGATATTATGATTGCTCAAATACGAATAAGATAATAAGAAAATGAAGCAAAAGAAATAACATGTAGTAATAGAAATATAACAATAAGAGAATACAAGACTAAACCACTACTACTGGTATTTGAAACAAATACTCTTGACTATTTACTAGCCTTTTACCTTAATTCCCAACCTCCACACCTTCCTGTTAAGGATCATATCCTCGGTAAGCTGAAGCAATGCCATATCCTGCCTAATCACCTTTCCGCAATACTTCTTTTGCCTACTTTTACCCCTTCTCAGACCCACCAATGGTCAATCTCTCACACCTCTTTGTGGATACATTTGTGCTTATTCTATTCATATGACCATACCATCTGAGCCTCATTTCACATATCTTGTCCTCCACTGAGACTACTCATACACTAGGTTGAATATTTTTATTCCTAATCTTATCGTTCCTTGAATGCCCGCACATCTATTAGAACATGAGTGTAGGAAATGTGCATCTTTGTTAGTTATAACAATTTTTATTTATAATCAACACAATCTAAATCGTATCCGACGAGAATGGCATTATATTATCCATTAATAATAGTACATCATAATCAATTAAAAAAAATATTTATTGAAAAAATATCAATGCCTTCCAGATCTTTATGGCATAGAGTCAACTCAGATGATGGGTTGTCAGCCCATGGTTCTTTTCCAATGGCTTCTCTAACTAATATTTCAAGTTGGTTATATAACAGAGAAGGAAGAAAATTATAAGTAGTTTCTGAATCAATCACAATATTATCCTCTTAGAAAATAGTAGAGGTATTAACAACAATATCAAGTTTTTGTTCATCAACCAGTATGCCTAAGAGGGTCAAGAAATGTACACAAAGGTAGGTATAACAAGCAGTGGAGTGAAACACTCCCCGGTCCCCAAGAATTGTCACCAAAGGTAAGTTTACCAGGGATATCTAATTGTTCCCTTGGCACAAAACAATAGGAATTGTTTTGTCCAAATGTAGGACAAAGATGCAACACTAAAGACGCATGAGAAACACCAAGCCCTATTACGGAAGATATTATAGGGTTCACTGGTATAAATTAGGATATTTGACCACATCCAAAAACAATACATAGGAAAGAAATTTCTTCTCCATTTTCATAATAGAAAGTGAAAGTTTCTGTGTCTAAATCACCAAATGAATAACTACTAGCAACGTAAGTCGTAGAATACAATTTATTGGCATCTACTTTGAAAGCATTTATCAGAATTACAGGATAGCGGTTTGAAGGTTGATGAGTTTACAGGATTGAAGATGGGGATATCTTATTTTTAAAAATCTAGAAAAAATTGGCATTGTATCCAATTAATATGACTGCCAATGTCAACACGTGCCAGTTGGAACTTTGGAGGAGTTCCAACAGAAAAGTTATTAAGTAGGCACCTAGAGAGTTAGGTACTAACTCAGTCCGAAGTGAATTTGGAGAAGATAGAGGAGAAATAATATTGAAAACGGTGAATAAACTGAATTTTTTTCTCAGATTATTTGTTATTTTGGAATTTCAAAACAAAATTAGTTATTTTTTCCATTTTACCAATGTAGTAATTGTTGTTGATGACTACAAATACCTCAATTATAGTGTCACGATCCCAAATTCCGGTCGTGATGGCGCCCAACATACTGCTAGGAAAGCCCGACCAATTTACCAACCTTAACCCTTTTTATGTAATTCATGATTCAATTAATACAATTAATTACTAAGTAATAACACTGAAAGTCTGAAATGTAGTTAAACATGCGGAAAACCCAAGTAGAAATACTACTACACAGCCCGAATGATCAGGTGTCACAAGTCTAAGCCTCTAATATACGAGTGTCAACCTACTACATATTTTTTTTCTAAAGAAAGTACGGAATAAAACAAATAGGATAGATTGGAAGATCAGGACTGCGAACGCCATGCAGCTACCTTAATGCTTCTGGATATGATACTCGACAGAGATAGTCTCACTCAGCCTTAGTAGGTGCACCTGTATCTGCACACGAGGTGCAGGGAGTAAAGTGAGTACTTCCAACCCAGAGAGTAATAAACATAAATAAAGGCTGAAAGTAAGAAATCCTAAATAGGCACAAGAGAAGCTATAATCACAACAGTTCACCAGGTAACATCAATTAAGATAACCAATGAAATTAGTAATGCTGCAACAGAGAAATAAATAATGACAGTCAAATATGCAATGCAACACATAAACCGGTACTCTTTAGTACCCACTGCGGCGTGTAGCCCGAGCCATCCATTTGTTTATCGTCGACGGCACTCACTGGGGGTGTGTACAGACTCCGGAGGGGCTCCTACAGCCCAAGCGCAATATTAAGTCATCTCACGGCATCAAATCTAGGCCCTCGGCCTCATATCAATATCAATGAAATACCGCTGCGGCGCGCAGCCCGATCCCATAAGTATGATACCACTGCGGCATGCAGCCCGATCCCATAATCAGTCCAAAATCACATAAGCCTCTCGGCACAATAGCAAATAGATTATTCAGCCCAAACTTCATTAGATCAAGTCCCAAGTTTTGAGAAAAAATGGCTGAGTTTGCAAAACAGTATTTAATATTAGGACTGAGTGCAATTTTTTGTACACATGGTAAGAAACCAATAAAACAATCCCTGAAGGATTCAAACAGTTGGCACGAAGCCCCAATTATGATAATTCATCCATTTATTAGGATATCAATTCAACTCCAAACAATCAGGTAATATTTTCATTAAGCGTGACGGACCAAGTCACAATCCCCAACGGTGCTTTACCCCACGCCCGTTATCCGATGTGCAAGTCATCTCAATATAGTACTATGATGTGCAAATTTGGGGTTTCAAACCCCCAACGCAGCATTTACATTTATTACTAACCTCAAACCGGCTATTTCTTTAATTCGCGTCGCCTTTGACCTTCGAATTGATCTCCACGTGCGTCAAATCTATCAAAATCACACAAACATCGATGAAGCTCGATTTCTAAAAGACGGGGTTTTAGCCATACATATCTGAAATTCGCCCCTTAATGATACCACAATGATCTAATACTNTACAACTCATAACTATAGTATTGGTTCCTCCAACTATCACCATTAACCAACAATTCATTCCACTATTATTCTTTAACAATTTATACTCCTAACATCACATGTGTGATCAACCATTCACACCCAAACCAACCAAAATCCATCAAATAAACACCTTTAAATCCCTACCATGTTCATATATTTAAATTGGGAATTTATCGTCTCCAATCACTATACCATAAGTTGTAATACATGATTCGTACTCACAATTTCATAATAACTCCTTATATGTAAGTCTAAGGTGTAGGATTACCTCTTGTAGACCAAATCTTGAAAGACAACTTTGGGGTGTTCTTGAGATTTTGAAGAAATCCTATGAAATCCAATCAAAACCATGTTGTAACTAGTGATTGAGAAGTGAAATCACCATGAAAACACACTTAAAAACTCACCTTAGGTGTGCAATTGGATGCCTTGATCGAGTTGGGGTGTAGAGGAAACCCTAAGCTTGAGAAGTGACTCAAATTCTCTTATTTCCGGTCTTTAGGGTGTTTAATAATCTGTTCGTGCGCAACTTCACGCGCTCTTCGCGCGCCGGAGGCAGAATACTCCGAAAAAATGCGCGAAGGCGCGATTTCGCGCAAAGTTCGCGCTAGGGACACCTGCCCAGTAAAATGGTCATAACTTTCTTTATACACCTCCAAATGATGAACGGTTTGGTGCGTTTGAAACTAGACTCAAAGGGATTTAATTTGATAGATTGTGCATCACATAAATCCTTATATAACTGGATATATGGTCGTCTAAAGTGAGGTCATGTTCGCACTTATTTGCAACTTTCGTCTATTATGAAATTTCCCAACTTCAAAAGTTCCCATTAGCCACCCGAAATCACTCTGAAGCCCCCGGGACCTCAAACAAAAATACCAACACCTTCTAAAACATCATACAAACTTGTTCCAATCATAAAAATGCATCAAACAATGCCAAGATCATCAAATTACATCGAATTCAAGCCTAAGTTCTTCTAAAACTTCCAAAACACGCATTTGATCAAAAACCCAACCAAACCACGTCCGAATGACCTAAAATTTTGTACACATATCCCAAATCACCTAACGAAGCTACATCAACTCTCGGAATTCCATTCCGACCCTCGGATCAAAATCTCACCTATCAACCAGAATTCGCCAAAATGCTAACTTCGCCAATTCAAGCCTAATTCTACACCGGGCCTCCAAAATCACTTCCGATCACATTCCTAAATCACAAATCATCCCCTGAAGCTAACTGAGTTATAGGAATTCATATCCGATCCCTCTAACACATAAGTCAATATCTGGTTGACTTTTCCAAACTAAGCTTTCCTTAAAGAGACTAAGTGTCTCATTTCCTTCTAAAATCAATCCAAGCCAACTCGATCACGCAAGACACGGATAATGAAGCATGTAGAAGTAGAAAATGGGAAGGA
The DNA here is from genome assembly GCA_026770625.1 of Nicotiana glauca. NCBI lineage: Eukaryota > Viridiplantae > Streptophyta > Magnoliopsida > Solanales > Solanaceae > Nicotiana > Nicotiana glauca. The sequence goes on along the minus strand of MU696178.1, from coordinate 145,497 downwards.
TGGGGCAGTAACTCATGAGACGAAGGGTTGGGTCGTCACATATAGGGGATATTATGACAACTCAAATACAAATAAGATAATAAGAAAATGAGGTGAAAGAAACAACATGTAGTAATAGAGATATAACAATAACATAATACAAGACTAAACCACTACTACTGGTATTTGAAACAAATACTCTCCACTATTTAATAGCTTTTTTACCTTACTCCAAACCTCCACACATTACTATGAATGAGTCATGTCCTCGGTAAGCTAAAGTAATTCCATATATTGCCTAATCACCTCCTCCCAATACTTCTTTCGCCTAACTTTACCCCTTCTCAGACCGACCAATTGTCAACCTCTCACACCTCTTTGTAGGAATATTTATGCTTCTTCTATTCATATGACCATACCATCTAAGCCTCATTTCTCATATCTTGTCCTCCACTGAGACTACTCCTACCCTGGGTTGAATGTCTTTATTCATAATCTTATCGATCCTGGTATGCCCGCACATCTATCATAACATGAGTGTAGGAAATATGAATCTTTGTTAGTTATAACAATCTTTGTTTATAATCAACACAATCTAAATCGTATCCGATGAGAATGATATTATATTCTCCATTAATAATAGCACATCATATTCAATAAAAAAGCTTCATTGGAAAAATATCAATGCCTTCCAGTTCTTTGGGGCATAAAATCAACTCAGATGATGAGTTCTCAACCCACAGTTCTTTTTCAATGGCTTCTCTAGCTAATGTTTCAAGTTTATTATAGAACGGTGAAGGAAGGAAAGTATAAATAGTTTCTGAGTCAATAGGAAGGAAAGTATAAGTAGTTTTTGAGTCAATCACAATATTACCCTCTTGGAAATAGCAGAGTGATTAACAACAAGATCCATTTTTTCTTCACCAACCAGTATGCCTAAGAGGGTCAAGAAATAGTACACAAAGAAAGGTTTAACTACAAGTGGAGTGAATCATTCCTCGGTCCCAAAGCATTGTCAGCAAAGATAATTTTGCTAGGGATATATAATTGTGCCCTTGACACTAAACAATAGTAATTTTTTTCCAATGTTAGACAGAGTTGCGACACTAAATACACACGAGAAGCGCCAAGCCCTATTTCGACTGACATTACAGGGTTCATTGGTATCGATTTGGATCTGTGACCAAATCCAAAAATAATACTTGGGAAAGAAATTTCTTCTCCATTTTCATAATAGAAAGTTAAAGTTTCTCTGGATAAATAACCAAATGAATAACTACTACCAACGTAAGTCACAGAATACAATTCCTTGGCAGCTAGTTTGAAAGCATTTATCTGAATTACAGGATAACGGCTTAAAGTTTGAAGAGTTTATGCAATCGAAGATGGGGATATCTTGTTTGTAAGAATCTAGAAATGATTGGCATTGTATCCATTTAATATGTCTGCCAGTGTCAACAAGTGCCAGTTGGAATATAGGAGGAGTTCCAACAAAAAAGTTTATTAAGTAAGCACCCAGAGGGTCAGGTACCAACTCGGTCCAAAGTGAATTTGGAGAAGATAGAGGAGAAATAATATTGAAAATGGTGGATAAGCAAAATTGTTGTCTCAAATTATTTGTTATTTTTGAATTTTAAGACAATATTAGTTATTTTTTTTCATTTTACCCTTGTAGTAATTGTTGTTGTTGACTACAAATACCTCAATTGTGGAGGATATTATGATTGTTCAAATACCAATAAGATAATAAGAAAATGAAGTGAAAGAAACAACATTTAGTAATAGAAATATAACAATAACAGAATACAAGACTAAACCACTACTACTGGTATTTGAAACAAATACTCTCGAATATTTACTAGCCTTTTACCTTACTCCCATCCTCCACACATTCTTGTCAAGGGTTCATGTCCTTGGTAAGCTAAAGCAATTCCATATCCTGCCTAATCACCTCCCCCCAATACTTCTTTCGCCTACCTTTACCCCTTTCCAAACCTACCAATGGTCAACCTCTCACACCTCTTTGTAGGAACATTTATGCTTCTTCTTTTCATATGACCATACCATCTAAGCCTCGTTTTTCATATCTTGTCCTCTACTACTCCTACCCTGGGTTGAATGTCTTTATTCCTAATCTTATCAATCCTGGCCCACACGTCTATCATAACATGAGTGTAGGAAATGTGCATCTTTGTTAGTTATAACAATCTTTGTTTATAATCAACGCAATCTAAATCGTATCCGGCTAGAATGGCATTGTATTGTCCATTAATAATAGCACATCATATTCAATAAAAAAGAATGCTTCATTGGAAAAATATCAATGCCTTCCAGATCTTTGTGGCATAGAATCAACTCAGATGATGAGTTGTCAACCCACGGTTCTTTTTCAATGGCTTCTCTAGCTAATGTTTCAAGTTGGTTATAGAACGGTGAAGGAAGGAAAGTATAAGTAGTTTCTGAGTCAATACAACATTACCCTCTTAGAAATAGTAGAGGGATTAACAACAAGATCCATTTTTTGTTTACCAACTGATATGCCTAAAAGGGTCAATAGTATATATTGTAAGGATGAACAACAACGGTAGTGAAAAAACTCATAACACCAAGCATTCTCTTTGAAGGTATGTTTGCTAGAGATCTAATTGTGAAAAAGGATAAAAACAATAGAATATTTTTCTTCCACGGATGATACGGGCTGAAGTCCACATATACGTATCAAAGTAGAATATAACAATTGAAGAAGTATAAAGCTAATTAAATAAATTAGGCCAACTTGTTGCAATTAGTGACCGTGAAGGATACGATCATTTTATCTAAATCATATCCAAATATAATGTGTGTTTAGGCCACTGACGAGTGCAAAACACAACACTAAATTATTGCTCTCTAGTCAAAAATAGTATAATTAACTTATCGTCTCCACGGGGATTGGATTCGAACTATAGTTAATTAATATCCAGAAAAATTATCACTTGATTGAATGATTATGAATTATGATTAACTACTAAAAATTAATCAATTAAGAATTGATCACGGAAGACATCAGATGAGCAACAAAGAAATATAAATGAGATAAATAAGGGTAAATGATTAGAAAGGTGCAAGACAATTGTCTCGAAATCCAATTTTTGAATTAGCTCGCTCTATAATACTGTTGATTCTCACAAATTCAATAGATAATTAGAATACACTTGAAGTTAATTTTCACTTTTGATTAAATGTTAATTTTAGTTATTAATCCTGGTGAATAAATGCAACGAATAAAATGATGGTTTTAGTCCAAAGGGTAACTTCTCACGAATATTTCCCTATTTTCTAGTTCGATTAATAATTCAAGAGGCTCTTTCGATTACCTAGTTGAATCAAGATTTTAAACTAGAACATAAGATGTAAAGCAATTCAATATCAAGCTCCTCTTTTGATTAATTAAATAAATAAATAACTTTACAATACGAATTAAAACTACATTAATTAATTCAAACAATTATCAAGAATCGACTCCCTAATCAACTTATTAGTACACCATATATGTCAACATCCTAAGGGAAATTACTCCATAGCAATGGTAAAAGTCATCTTAATAAGGTTTAAAAATATAGAAAACATCAATGCTAATGATTCGATACAAACTCCTGTATTGCACCTGTCACGAACCAAAATCCAACTAGTCGTGATGGAACCTAACCCAATCTACTAGGTAAGCCAGTTAATAATAAACCAGTTCAAATAAGGTTTATTAAGAGAAGAAATGATAATACAACTGAACTATTATACAAAAAATTCCAAAGCACTGGTTGTACAAATCATGAGCTTCTAAGATTATGAGTTTACAAAGCTAGTATGAAATAAATAAATCATCTATTTGAAATATACATGAATTTACTAAAAATTATAAAGCTACCAAGGACAAGAGGAAACTTTGAATGGAGTGCAGGTAGTCTTCAAATCCATCTCCTGCCAAACACATCAACATCAACATCCAACATCTGCACGCAAGGTGCATAAGTGTAGTATGAGTAAAACCGACCCCATATACTCAATAAGTAACAACCTTAACCTTAGGTTGAAAGTAGTGACGAGCTTGGACAAGGGTCAGAGTCCAACTTCAATTACCAGCAAGGAAGCAACAATTCATAACAATGTAATGAAGTTGGTACAAGAACTAACTTCGCTCGTACACAGTACGAAAAAATAAGCATACTTTTCAAATATAACACTAAGTCCCAAATCTTTCACAGAAAGCACCATAAATATGAGTAAGTTTGAAAACTGTGATTTTTTTCCCAAAAACATTCAACAATAGTCAAGAAGTCTCATTATCAGATGGCATGAGGAAAGTATACCTCTATGCCTACTCTCAATGAGCATATGAATGTCCTGAGTGTCACTATACCATACAACATGAGGAAATGCATCTCTATGTATGTATGTCAAGTATGCATGGCAACGGTAATGCAATGCGGTGACAAAGCCATGTGCAATACTCTCGGAGTATCAATGCACTCAGTCATACCAATCACTCAATCCACATAGTCAACCAGTCCTTATAGTCACTAAGTCCTCACAGTCACTTAGTTCTCACAACCACTCACTCCTCCCATTCACTCGCACTCAATAGGTACATGCACTCATCATGGATGTGTAGACTCTGGAGGGAAAATTCCAGTGCAAACGCTATAATAAGCCAATCATGGAATCAATCAAATAAACATGTTGTGAAGTGCAGCCCGATCCCATCATGAATAAATAATACTTGCTACGACATGCAGCCTAATCCCATCAATATCCTCACAACCAAGCCCTAGACCTCACTTTTATGACCCCAATGATATAAAGTCAAAACCAAACTAAAAGCGGAAAATATGTCCGACCTCGGTGTCACTAAGTCATGAGCAATACTACAATTGTTTTGAAAGATAACAAGACCAAAATAGTCTGAAAATAACCAAAGCACACTATAAGGAAGATAAAGAAGGAGACAAGCGGACTGTGATCGCCCGACGACTACCTCGTTATCTCTCGTGATAATCTATGACTGGAATAGTCAACAGCCGCTATCATGACCTGAGATCCTGGATCTGCACACAAGGTAAATGGGGTAATGTGAGTACACCAACTCAGTAAGTAACAAGTCCAAACTATGGACTGATTGGTAGTGACGGACTAAACCTCAGCAATTATAACACATTAAAATTGTACAATAAAGTAGGGATTCTAGCAATTCAGTGATTCAACTCAATAGTAAAGCAAAATACCAATTCGAATAATGTGAGGTATAAAGCTCAGCAAATCTCTACATATCAATGCCAAAAATGTATGAAAATGCACTGTGTGCTCCCAGTCTCAAGTGCTCAATCATTTGGTACTGCATAAGGCCATCTGGCCCAGGGAAATCCATCTCGGAACATATACAACACTGAATGCAAGTCATCCAGTACCGAGGAACAAGGGTAATCCAACCTTGAGGAGAAATCCATCTCTAGGTATATATGTATACACACTCAACCACTCGGTACTGCATATGTCTATCCGGCCCAGGTAAATCCCTCCCAGAACATACTCAACAATGACTAGACTTAACTCGGTACCGAGGAAAAGTGAAGTCCATCCCTGTGGAGAAATCCATCTACATATATCAATACTTCGGATAAATCCATGTCCAGGGAAATCCATCCTTGTGGAGAAATCCATCTCCATATGTCAATACTACGGAAAAATCCATGTCCAAGGAAATCCATCCCTTAATAATATCAACTTCACTCACGGGGCATGTGTAGACTCTGGAGGGGCTCCTTTCAGCCCAAGCGCTATAACAAGACAATGAAGGCATAATCAATAATCTGATGTGGCGAGCAACCGGATCCCATAACTGTCACTCATAATTAGGCTCTCGTCCTCACTCAGTCGTCACTCTACAGTCTCACACACACAAGCTCACAGTGTTATAATACTAGCTCGAAACAATGATATGATGTGCCAAATTACAATAATCGAGACTGAGACATGATGTGATATGCATGAACAAGATTGAGTACAGAATATCAATGAAGCTAATAATATGAAAGCCAAAAAAATGACCTCTGGGTCTCAACGATATTTTCATGAAGCCCTAACATGGTAATTAGCATGATTTATAGCTCATTAACTTAATCACATAATCACTATAGAGATATCAGCAAGAAAGACTTACTAAGTGGTGCCATGGAATGATCAATGTCACAATTCTTACGGTGCACGCCCATCACTTGGCATTTGCGTCACCTAAATATTTACTCATATAGCGCATAGTTCGGGGTTTTGAATCCTCAGAACCAAGTTTGAAAGCGTTAATTAACCCAAACCAAGACAAACTCTAGCATATGATGCCTTGCCTCTCGATTCGGTCTCCAAATGCTCCGAATCTAACAAAAATCTGTATATTATCTTAAATACACACTAACGAACAAAACCCACATGTAAATTATCAAATTAGACCAAAATTCCCAAATTTGGCTTAAACCCGACCCCCGGGCCCATGTCTCGGATTCAAACAAAAATCGTAAAACTAGAAACTCCTTTCACTCCCGAGTATATACATAGAAAAAATCATCAAATCGGACCTCAAATGGCCCCTCAAATCCCCAATCAAAGCTCTCCAAAACTCCAGCCCTAATGCTTCAACTTCACCCCAAATTCCCCACTAATTTCATGATTAGGTAGCGGAAATATTATCACAAATACAAAATGTAAAGCCCAAGTAACTTACCTCACTGAATCCCCTCGATTTCCTCTTGAAATCACTGCTTGGAGCTCCAAACTCGTCCAAAAATGGTGGAAAATGACTGAAATTAGAAACTCGTCCAAAAAGGGGTACTTATATACTTTTTGCCCAGAACTTCCGCATCAGCTGTCCTAATATTGCACATGCGCAACCGCTTCTGCGGTCCCACCAACTGCACCTGCGGTTTCCACTTAAATGCCCAGGACTGCATCTGCGCCCCAGGCACCGCACCTGCGATGCCGCATATGCATCCAATTTACCACATCTGCAGTTCTTCCCCTAATGGCAAAATTACACACCTGTGATCTCCATTTCGCATCTGCGACCTCGCACATGCGGTCCCTAATCTGCAGGTGCAGAAATGACAAAAACAGCAATTTCAGCAACATCAACTAAATGCCAATCTTTCCGTCAACCACTCAAATTCATCCCGGTGCTCTCGAGACCTCAAACAAACATGCCAAAAAGTCACATATCACCATTCAAACTTATTCCAACCTTCGGAACGCTCAAAGCAACATCAAAACACTAAATCACCATCGGATTCAAGTCTAAGGATTTCCACACTTATGAATTCCCCAACCGACATCAAAACCTATCAAACATCAGCCGAAAGACCTGAAATTTTGCAAACACGTCAAAAATGATACAACGAACCTACTCCAATTTCCAGAATTCCATTCCGATCCCAATATTAAGATTTTCACTGCAGACCGAAAAATGCCAAATTTCCAATTTCGCCAATTCAAGGCTAAATCTCACACGGATCTCCAAATTACATCCTGAACACGCTTCTAAGTCCAAAAGCACCTAATGGATCTAACCAAATCACAAAAATCCAAATCCAAGATCGAATACTTAAAAGTCAAAACTTGGTCAAACCTTTCAAATTTAAGCTTCAAGTTGAGAATCATTCTTCCATATCTGTTCCAGTTAACCTCAAAACCAAAACCGACAATTTGCGTAAGCCATAATACACCATACGAGGCTAGTCATACCCGAAAACTGGTGAGCGAACTGCAAATGCTCGAAACGGCCGGTCGGGTCGTTAGATCCTCCCCCACTTAAACATATGTTCGTCCTCGAACGTGCCCTGAGTTGTTCTGAAAACCACCAAATCGCCATTGTAACCTTACAGTACACATACCCTGGGGTAATCTCACGTCACCCTATCCCATATATTTCTAATAGCACAACGTAACCGAAATTTCGCAATCCAACCCAATCCATAAACCTTAGAACCAAATTTCCACTTCCGAAATTATCTATAAAATCAATATCTCTCGTCTATACACCGCATAAGTCTGAACACACTGTATCAAGCCATAACCGCAATACAAGATGAATCACACGATATACCACACGACTGAAACACTCAGAGCGATAACTTCTAATCACAACATCTGCTCAAACAACCCAATACCGGTAATAGACCTCTTATCAAACAAAGCCTCATTCCAACACTTTTGTGTACTACCAATGATGAATGAAGCACGCAGAAAGTCCTAACCATTCCTCAAATCAACCAGCGATGGAGATCCTTCTCCTTCGGCAAGGACCATCGTAAAAAAAATTTCTAAGCCGAATTCCGATATTATCCTTCTAACATGCTGAAATCGAATCCGATAGTACTCATTCTAGATCCCAATGACCTCATCTCATCCAACACGACTACTCTGGTGACATGACACATCAATACGATCTAAAGCCACAATCCATGCGCCAACAAGCGATAATCCAAATATACTCAAATCGTGGAAAAGGGCTCAAATGAGAGAGTTGTATCGCAAGCTCACCAGTACCACCAAAAAATGATGCTAAGAACCCATTACACACCATAGAACCAGAACATACGAATCTAACCTGGAGGATCATACCTCCATATAACTTCGCCTGCATTGTTCCACTCTACCCAAACACTGGCCTACATGATACACCTCAAGTCATTATGCTCAAAATCATTAACCATGTAATTTGATATCTAGTACTAAATAAATCACCACCATCACGGAGAAGTAAATAACTGTAACGACATGTTAGCCCAAAAGAATATATCCAATGCGTAATCAATCATGAAACCCCCAAATACCTGTCTCACTCAATCTTCGCTATAAAGCCCAGATAGAACCATATCATTTGTGCATAAAATCAACAAATCACAATCCTGCATAGCTCACAAGAGAAACTCATAAACAAATTTTGGGGCACGAATAATCCTAACAATAAACAAATGAAACCTTTCTCAATAATAATATTCTGGAGTTAATATCCGACTCGATGCAGAACACACACCCATATTGGCCTACCAATGAACCCCAAATCAACTCTGGTCACCCATAATAGATAAATAACTCTTCGAAAGTTCACAATGACTGAACCATGGCACACACTACCATCGGACTAGCTTGCCCACATCTTTACAACCCATAACCACAAAATAACTTATTTACGAGAACTCCCAGTCTCCCAATCCATAGAACATATGAATTATCACCTCTAATCTCAACTCTACTGCCTAAATGTATAACACACATCTAATACTCAATCATCCTACGAGGGATACTCTAAAAATTCTTCTGTGGCACCAAGAAAACTTGAATATCAGTAGTTGATCCGACAAGAGAGCGTCACAATATCAATGAAGTACCCTTAACTCAAACACATTGCCCTTTTTGAAATATATACCCCCTTCAAGTCGTACCAATTAGTGATATCATTTACCTAGTCATCTGAAATTGCCCATGCTGTCTAAGAATTTATGACCTTACTTTCAGAATTGAACCGTGACCTTACACATGCAAATATCAATCCTAAAAAACATACCCCATATACCATACCATCCCATGATAATTGTGAGAACTTCAAAAATCCACTCCGGGCCACAAGCAACTACGTACTCAACTAGCCAAAAACTTTTCATTTGACCCCATCTAGAAGAAAATCAATGTACATCACATGCTCCTCATGCCCAGTAGAAAATATACATATCTAACCATGGTAGAAACCATCAAGAACTCTCCGATCCCATTTGCGCAAAACCGAACCATCAGGACTGAATCCTTCTAACACAACCAAGCTACGCAGGTTGCCAAAACCCAAGAGCATTTCCACGAAACACCTGTAGAAACTCATTACATCATAAACACCCAAAAAACTAATCATACACATTACTATGCCGATCCAACCTATTACCAAGCTATCCTATCTATTCGAGTTCATTCTGAATTACCTTCAAATTGATACTTCTCCTCACCATAACACCACAATCCTTAACCCAGACTTACCACATGAGACCCAAGCATAAAACCATAGCTCCTTAAGGCTCATAAGCTGCCGAATACTCTCGTACATATACCCAAAAGTACCACATTCAAAATACTTACTCTGAAAATACTTCCTGTAAATCTAAAGCCATTACCTTCACCTTCTTGATACCGATATATAGCACCCACTACGTATAGAAATACCACAAATCTTGATGCCTTCCAATGTAATTCTTAGTCCCTAGCCTAAATACACATCCTGAAGATTCTAAATTGTTACATATAATTCTTGAATCCATCATAACCATTCTTGAAAGTCATCCACTCTGCTCAAATCTCAATTAGGCTGATCAAACAGTCCAAACGACATGTGCTTCATTATCCCTCCAACACCCTAGGAAGTAACCCCCACCTTAATGCAACCAAATAAATTCTTGCTCCATGCACATTACATCTTTCACCAATAACAACTTAAGTCATTCCGTGATTCTCATGCACCCATAAAGCATAACACTACCCTTATTCAAAATTACATTTACTCGAGTCATCCTTAATCTCAGCCCCTGTAAGCCACAATTGATTCACCAGTGTACCTCAAACTGAAACCAATATGACATAATCGTGCAATCAATTGATCAATCGCAGAATCCTCCACTTGGCTCAAAGCCATAGAGCGACACACACAAAAACTCATAATGCCCTTACTCTATTACTTCCATAAAAGCATAATGAGATTCAACTAGAACCTCTCATAAGTTCATGCAACACAATCCATCTAGTATTTTAAATCATCTGCAAATCTCGCGTTAATACTCGTAATAGACAAGCCCACTCTCATAAGCAATCCAAACTCAAATTGTACTACATGTGATTCACCGGTAAAAGAGGACTCGCTATAAAATAACATAAGGATCACACACCCTCATAACACTCCCAGGAGATAACCCACCTGCTTTGTCTCAAACTAACATCTCTTTATATTCTTCCACCATCATAAACATCATGCTATCACTTAATCTTCCCGAGTCTAAACTCATATCATGACATGAAATCTATTTCATTCCCCAACTAAACAACATGAAAAGATCCTTCAACACACCCATAACTTAGGGCTATACATCAAATCAAGATGGAAATCAAGCACTAAATAGTTCGTTCTACCCTCAAGCAGACCCTTCTTGTCACATTCAAATATATGAACATATCTCGCAGTCACATCATACTCTTCACGTAGCCATCCAGACATCACTCCCACTAATAGGGACACTACCGAACATATAAATCCAAAAACATGTGGTCACACCATCAACACCAGGCAAGGACCGACCTTAAGTCCTCCAGACTGGCCCAACATCAATACACAACCACATCTAGGCCCTCTTTTAGGGGATCACTAGCCGATGATGCATAGATAATACCGAGCGCGCATGCACACATACAAATATGTGTAAGGAATTCAAAGAGTTATGCTTCAATCTGAATCAATGACACACAATAAGAATTCAAGAGTGTGGAATTTCCTAAAGGTTCTGCATCCTCGTAAAGATAAGTACAGACGTCTCTACACCGATCTTCAAGACTTTACAAAACCTGCTCATGACTCGTGAGACCTCTGTAACCTAGGCTCTGATACCAACTTGTCACGATCCCAAAACTAACCCGATCGTGATGGCAGCTATCGCGAAACTAGGATAGTAGATACATTTCTAAAATAGTTCAACATTCCATTTAAAACTTAAATAATACCATTTTCAACTAAAATTCCATAAATGATATAAATTCAAAACCAAAATAAAAGCAGAAATAAAAGCCCGACCTTGGGTGTCACTAAGTCATGAGCAATGGTATAATTGTTCCGAAACATAACAGGACCAAAATAGTCTGAAAATAACCAAAGCATACTAGAAAGAAGATAAAGAAGGAGAAAGGTGGGACTGCGATTGCCAAGTAGCTACCTTGATATCTCCGGTGATAATTCGCGACTAGAATAGTTAACAACCGCTATTGTGACCTAAGATCCTGAATCTACACACAAGGTGCAGGGGGTAATGCGAGTACACCAACTCAGTAAGTAACAAGTCCAAACTATGGACTGATAAGTAGTGACGGACTAAACCTCAACAATTATAACACATTTAAATTGTACAGTAAAGTAGGCATGCTTTCAGTTCAGTGATTCAACTCAACAGTGAAGCAAATACCTATCCGAACAATGTGAAGTATAAAGGTCAGCAGATCTCAACATATCAATGCCAGAAATTTATGAAAATGCAACGTATGCTCCCATTCTCAAGTGCTCAACCATTTGGTACTACATATGGCCAATCGACCTAGGGAAATCCATCCTAGAACATATACAACGGTGACTGCAAGTCATCCAGTCCCGAGGAACAAGGGTAATCCAACCCTGATGAGAAATCCATCTCCAAGTATATATGCATACACACTCAACCATGCGATACCCCATATGACCATCTGGCCCAGGGAAATCTATCCTAGAACATACTCAACAATGACTAGACATCATTCGGTACCGAGGAAAAAGTGAAGTCCATCCCTGTAGAGAAATCCATCTCCATATATCAATATTTCGAACAAATCCATGTCCAGGGAAATCCATCCCTATGGAGAAATCCATCTCCATATATCAATACTTCTGAAAAATCCATGTTTAAGGAAATCCATCCCTTAATAATATCAATTGCGCTCACGGGAGGTGTGTAGACTCTAGAGGGGCTCCTTTCAGCCCAAGCGCTATAACAAGCCAATGAAGGTATAATCAATAATCTACTATGGCGTGCAATATGATCCCATAATTATCACTCATAATCGGGCTCTCGTCCTCACTCAATCGTCACTCTACAGTCTCACACACACGGGCTCACAATGCCATAATATTAGCTCAAAACAATAATATGATGTGCCAAATTACAATAATCGAGACTGAGACATGATATGATATGATATGCATGAACAAGACTGTGTATAGAATATCAATGAAGTTAATAATATGACAGCAAAAAAATGACCTCTCGGGTCTCAACGGGATTGGCATAAAGCCCTAATATGGTAATTAGCATGATTTACAGCTTATTAACTTAATCACATAATCACTACAGAGATATTAGCAAGAAAGACTCACTAAGAGGTGCCATAGAATGATCCAGGTCACAATTATTACAGTGCACGCCCATCACTTGGCATTTGCATCACTAAATATTTACTCATATAGCACATAGTTCGGGATTTTGAACCCTCAGAACTATGTTTGGAAGTGTTAGTTACCTCAAACCAAGCCAAACTCTAGCATGTGATGCCTTGCATCTCGATTCGGCCTCCATATGCTCCGAATCTAACCAAAATTAGTATATTATCATCAATACACACTAAAGGAACGAAAGCCACACGAAAATTATCAAATTAGACCAAAACCCCAAAATTTGGCTCAAACCCGCCCCCAAGCCCATGTCTCGGAATCCAACAAAAATTGCAAAACTAGAAATTCCTTTCACTCCTGAGTCTATACATAACAAAATCATCAAAATCGGACCTCAAATGGCCCCTCAAATCCCCAATCGAAGCTCTCCAAAACTCAAGCCCTAATCCTTCAACTTCACCCGAAATTCATCACAAATACAAAATGCAAAGCCTAAGTAACTTATCGCACTGAATCCCCTTGATTCCCTCTTGAAATCACTTTTTGGAGCTCCAAACTCATCCAAAAATAGTGAAAAAATGACTAAAATTTGCGAAGGGGAACTTATATACTTTTTGCCCAGAACATCCGCATCTACTGTCCTAATCTCGCACCTGCGCAACTGCTTCTGCAATCTATTTACCAGGAAAAGGTGTTTAACAATTGTATTTGGTTTGTGATTATTAAAATATGTGATTTATTCCAATATTAGTTAATGATCATAAAATAATGAGTGCAAGTAGTGAGAATACGATAGCCAAACCAATATTGATGAAGGACTGTGGCCTCAAACTCAATGGGATCAGGGACCTCGGGGGTCCGATAATAGAAAAAATGAAGAACAATAAATGAAGAATAATGAGTGAAAAATATTAAAGCAGAAATATAGTGTTGAGCGTGAGAAAAGTAGAACATGTTCTATTGTAGTAAAAATGTTATGCCCCCCTTTACAAGAATGATTGGTCCCCTTTATAAAGGAGAGGTGAATCCCAACACGGTAAAAGTCTAATCATGACAGAGAAATGCTATTGGTACAGCTGTGTAATAGCCTTGTACGGGCTTGTACTATCTTTGCAGACCTTATCAGCTCTAGCCATGCATCCATGGGAGTTTCCCGCCTTTCCATGATGGTTATCTATTCTATAAAGCCTCGAGGTAGGCCGCGATGAGCCTTCGACATGCTTTCTCGAGGTATGCATTTTGGGGTCGAACTTCAGTTTTTACTCCGAGACCCTTGAGATTGGGCTTGACATGCCATAGAGGCCTTGATATCAGGGCCCCAGCTATCGACCACATACATATATTCCCTGGGTTTCTTAGAATGAAATGATACCTCAATCCTCTTACATTCTTCAAAACGCATGACTTATCCCTATAAATACCTCAATCGTCTGTTTATTAAACCTTTACCTTTCACAATGTCTTCAGATCTTTAGCAACTATGTTTATGCACTCGCTGCTTCCTTGTGTTCATCTTTCAACCAATTTATTCTTCTCCTTTTGAGATTTTATAGCAAAAAAGGCAAAATCCTCTAAAGTTGTTCCCCAAAAAGAGAAATCCCCTTCGCATCGCGCTCGTCTAAGAGCAAAATGGTAGTACCACCTCGCATTGAGGAGTGTATTCCTGGGCCTTATGAAACATCTTCTGATTTCAAGGTCGAAAAACCTTCCTCTTTTCCGGGATGATGCAAACCTATGTCTTGATATTAGCCTAATAACTAAAACTGAGAAAGTGAAGGTTGACTGTCGTTGGGGGGAGGTGGTACAAGTAGAGATTCCTTCACGGGAAGAAGGCATAACCAAACACAAAGCCAGTTTCCTTAGTGTATACACATATCCTTTCACCTTAGGCCTGGTAGAATCCTCTTCACCACCGATAGACCCAGTGATCCTCGATTACTATAGACGATATCGGGTGATGCTTGGACAAATCTATCCATTATTTTGGCACATCGTTTATCTAATTATGTATTTTCGAACATGGTCGAGGGGATGCCTTTTACCCTTGATCATTTGATCAGATTGTATAGCCCCTGACTTTATCAAGGTGGCATGTATAAGTTAAATCGTCGATCCCCGAAGGCCTTTTTTGCTAGCATCGATGAGGACAAGGACCGGGGTGGATGAGCCGCTTTGTCTAAGTTAAGACTTCGGACTTGATCCCCGCTGAGAAAATGCTATTCCCCGAGGAATGGAATATGAATCGTAGGTAAACATGTTTTGTTAATAGAATATCTTTTCTTGCCTTTGAATTAACTCCCTTCGATGAGGCAGTTGTTGAGTGGTACCCCGATGATGTCAACGATCTCCAAGGTAGGGTCTGACAACTCAATTTGACCTGCCTATTGTTAAGTGCATGTGGCGTAATCTGGCTTATACCCTTTGGTAGGCCAAAAAACATGG
Organism: Nicotiana glauca; assembly: GCA_026770625.1. NCBI lineage: Eukaryota > Viridiplantae > Streptophyta > Magnoliopsida > Solanales > Solanaceae > Nicotiana > Nicotiana glauca. The sequence continues at coordinate 129,893 of MU696178.1, read as the reverse complement.
TGGGTTTTTATTTATTTCATATTTGAGCTCCTTAGAGAAGATATCTCTTGATAGTATTCTTATACTTATGCGGGCCTTAGAGAAGCCATTTGATAAGGGAACCCCCGCCTGGGGAAGCAAATATCTCGAAGCCCGCTAAGGAGAAAAAGAGAAATAAGAAATCACCAGCTGAGTCCCCAAAGCTAAAAATGCTAAAGTTAAAAAGCTGGAGGCTGATTCAGTGGCCTTAACTCGGGAAGCGGTCAAAAGTCTTCGTGCCAAGGGCAAAGAGAATGATGACTGCCTGCTAGTATTTAGGGGAAGAGGAATCGATGTTTCTTCAAAGTATACTAAGACGAAGGTGACCGAGCCGGAGGCTTCTAGAACGGAGGCCGCCGAGGTAGTCCCGACTTGAGCTGAGGTAATTATTAAGGGGGGATCAGATGAAGTTCCCGAGCCAACCAACAACCAAAACACATCGGATGCCGAAGGGCACTTAGTTGATGAACCCGAATAAACAATAACGAAGTCTCTTGAAGGAGAGAGAAGGCCCCAGTTGAACCGCTCGAGGTGATAAATGTAGATAAGTCTCCGCCAGGCCCATCATTCTCTCCTGGGCAAATACAGGATGCCCAAGATATGGAAACTCTCGGCATGGAAGCATCCCTTGGAGAGAATGATATCTTTGAAGGATATTTTGTAGGGGTTGAGGAAGGCCTCGATATCGATGCCTTCATTGATTTTTGAAGAAGCTAAAAAGCTTCGAAAACATGTAATCTTGACTTAACCACTGTATTTTGAGTTTTGATTCTTGCTTTTTTCACTCCTTTCCTTTGTGTTTCTAGGCCTGGATGCTCTTAAACCAAGATTTTTCCAAGTCATAAGCTAAGTTGGCTCACTGTGAGGACGAGTTTAGGAAGCTCACTTCTGAATTGAACGAGCTTAAGGCCCTTTATTCCTAAAGGAAGGGGGAGCTAGATGACATTTGAGCATATTTGGAGAGTATGTCTCGAGAGCGGGCCGATCTTGATGAGAAGTTAATACGACCTTCGTGGGCTTACTTTTGTGCTTTAGTCAATTGAGCGTTTAATGCCTTAATTTGATTCTTTCATCTTAAGCAAAAAGATGACCTAATGCGAGAGAGCTTAAAGTCAGAGATACTGAAATCCTTGAGCTGAAGTAGCGCATGGATAAAGTGGCCTCTAATGAAGAAACTCTTCAAGAGAAGCTGACCTCGATTGAGCATCAACTCCAAGGGTCAAGGGGAGAAAGCTATAAGTACAAAGATCTCCATGCTGAATCAGTTGCTGAGTTGTCCCAGATTAAGTCCGAGATTGATGAGCTCATATCTTCATATCAGGATAATGTTGCACTTCAAATACTCTGGCTAAGATAGCGCCTGCTGAGGCCAAACTCAAACTAGCTCGAGCCCTTGACCATGCTCGGTGGGATTCTCGAAGTCAGGCTCTTGAGAAGATACATGCAAAGGGTTTCGATTTATCAGCTGAGATCGAGAGAGTGAAGGCCTTAGAGGACGAATCAGCGGAATCGCTTACATTTGATGAGGAATTAGCTAGTGGCTCATAGAGCAATAAAGATGAAGAAAAATTCCCCGAGGAGGAAGAAGCCGCTAAGGACCAGGGTGTCGAGGGTCAAGCTATCGAGGGCGCAACTCTTGAGGGAACTTCATCTGACCACGTAACCCCGAAGGATTAGGATTTATTCTCTTTTCTCGGCTCCAGATAGGAGCTTTATAAATATATTTTGTGACCTCCATTATAGGAAAGGATCCTTTTGTTTCATCTTTTATAAATTTCCATCTTGCCTTTGTCTTTGACTTTGTCGTTTAATTTTTGTTGCTTGTCAGTGATTAGTCCAATGTTTGGACTTAGAATACAAAACCCTTAGGTTTTTGGTGCTTGATAGGCGAGCAATAATAGGTGACCACTTAGAGTCTGATTTTCGAGCTAAGCCTTAGCTCGAGTTTTTCGAGCACAAACGTAGATGAGGTCTTGAGCACAGTGTGCTTTGGCCTTTGAGTTCTTTAGATATCAACCCTTAGGTTTTAAAACATTGGCCCTTCGGCTCTTTTCCTATTTGGACCTTAGGATCTTTTAAAATGGATCTTAGGCTCTTTAGGTTGGCCCTTAGTCTCTTACAAATCGACCCTTACGCTCATTTTTAGGTTGGGTCAATTTCGACTTGCAATGTGGCTATATTCTCCCCCATTTTGGCTAAAGACTTTTAAAATTTTGTTATGACTTGTCATGTTTTTGTATCCGTCCGACCTTTTGATGGTTCAAATGGGAACCTTGATTACATGTCAATATGTGACGATAATTGAGTACCTCGTAAGGTTTTCTTGAAGGCTATTTTTTCGAAGCCTTTACATTGTTCGGAGCTGATATTATCGAAGCTCCTTGGCTTATGCCAAGGGTAGCCTGATTAATCAGTTTTTTTAAAGTATTTTCGAAGTATTCGAAGGCCTTTAGTTTTATGGCGGAATTCGGACGTCTCCGAGCCACGTTATTTTGGCTGTACCCTTTTCATGTGATCGTAGTCTTTGTATTTAGTCATAGCCTTTTCATGTGACCGTAGTTTTTGTATTTGGCCATAGCCTTTTCATGTGGCCATAGTCTTTGTACCATAGCCTTTTCATGTGACCTTAGTCTTTGTATTCGGCCGTAGCCTTTAGTCCCCCGATGAGATGACCTCGGCCTTTATATCGAGGGTATGCCTTTTTAGGGGTCTTACAAGTTTGAATATATAGCCTTGGCCTTAATATCGGGGTTATGCCTTTTTAAGGTCTCATAAAATTGAGTATGCCTCGTTGAGGTCTTATAAGCTTGATTTTTCCCCATTGAGGTCTTATAGATTCGATGTTGCCTCACCGAGGTCTTATGAGTTTGATGATGCCTCATTGAGGTCTTAGGAGTTTGATGTCTTTGATGGCTCGATAAGTTGACTGTTGATGACAACCCCCGAGTATTCGGGAGTATTTGGCCATTGAGCCGTTTTATATGGACACGGTTCGCTTGACCGTTAAGCCTGCTACAACATTCTCCTATCGAGGCCCTCTTTGGCATGACTTGATTCTTTTGAAAAAGTAACCTCCAAGGGTGATGCCCCACAATATTCGAGGTTAATTAAAAAGAACCCTTGAATATTTGTTGAGTTTTCCTTAGGTAGCATCACATTATGATAATATGTTCCATACTCCATGATGAACAAGGTCTTTTCCTGGTCCTCTAGGTTTATTTGAATTTGACTGTACCCAGAGTAGGCACCGAGAAAGGTGAAGACCTCTTGGTTGGCCATAGAATCAATCCAACGATCAGTGTTGGGTAATTGGAATGAATCTTTGGGTCAAGTTTTTTTCAAACTATCATAATCTACACACATACTCCGTTTATTCCCCTCTTTGGGGATTAGCTAGCTATTCTGGGGGTTTTCACCTCCCTAACGGATCCTATTTCGAGAATTTTTGTTCCTTTGACCTTGATGAATGCATGTTTTTACCTTGGATTGAGGTCTCCTTTTATGCTTCACCAGTTTGAACCTGGGATCGACGCTTAGTTGATGGGTGTTTATCTTCGGCGGGATCCCTATCACGTATAAATGGGACCAATCGAAGCAGTAAATGCTATTAATAAGAAAGTGAATGAATATTTTCCTGAGTTCGGGGGTTAATCCCTTTCCCAGGTATGCCTTTCAATCTGGAAGGTGTTTGAGTAATACGACTTGCTTGAGCTCTTCGACTGGCGGCTTCATTGTATCTGACTCATCGGGGGCAATGAAAGCTCGAAGAGTAATGAACTATTCTTCATTATCCTCAACCATTTGCTCATCGATAACCTATCCCCCAGGTTCAACTGAGGGTATGGACTGTGGTTGTTATTTGGCCACGTGGTATCTTTGATTTTACCTATGGCTGATATGATGTTCAAGGCATTGATGTTAAAGTCGTACTCTAATAGTCGAGGTGACACCAATGGCCCCAGATGCCTTTCGAACCTGGTTTTGCTCATTGGTAACCGTGAACTTTGGCCTCGATCCACCCTTTGAACATCTCGTGGTATATTACGCCTTGAGGTATTTTCTTCGGTCTTCGACATATGGTTGGTATTTTTTGGTTTCGTCTCATTTCTTCATTCCTTGGTTCCCTAGCCAATAACCTGGTAGGATATACTGAGCTCGAGGGGGCTCCCAATTGGTCATCCTTGACCCTGATTTTTGATTGGTACCTATTGTGCATATCCGCTCAAGTCACAGTAGGATACTCGATAAAATTTTGCTTTAGCTTCTTCAAAGCTATCGAGCTTCATTAATTCAAGTCAGGGGTGAAGGCTTGCACTGCCCAGTCATCGCAGACTGGTGGTAATTCCATTTGCTCCATCTGAAAGCGGGGTATAAACTCCCTTAGTATTTTGTTCTCTTTTTGTTTAATAATATACTCATTGGGGTCTGTGGTCCCATTGTTCTTTGGGAAATCGGGCATCCTGAATTTATTCCATAAGGGTTTCGGAGCCTTACTCGATGGAAATGGTTTCTGGACGAACTTCTTCGAATCTACCCTCTTCAAAGTTAGAGGTGCGCCCGGGATCTGATCGGCCCTTGAGTTTTAGGTCTCCACTTTTTGTCGTAAGCTTCTGTCTTCTTTTCTCCTGTCTCGATCCTTTTGATGAGGTCTTCGAGCATCTTCATTCTAATGGGTCTGCTCCTGACCCATTATTACTCGATTTATCTGGTGCTTGCTCAACCTGAGGAGTTGTTTCTGGTCCTGCTGTGCTCGGAGTCTTCTACTGACTCTATAGTTGAGCAATAGCCACTTGATGTGCTTGTAACATCTCAAAAATGACCTGTAGGATAACCTCTCTTTCTTCTCGAGCTAGGGTTCTTGCGCGTCATGTTGGTCACCTCAACGCATGCTTCCATCAGTATTAGTGTCCACATCGGCATGCAAAGCATTACGTGAGCCTACATCGACGGGGACTGGTGATGGTGCAACCTCGGGGTTTTGCGGTGGAACACTACCGACCGAGGTTGTTTCACTATTCTCTCCATGGAGATCAAGAACATTGTTTTCCATGTGTATTTGCTGAGTTAGACATTTTTTGACCTAAAATCAAAGAATATTGGACAAGAAAAAGTGTAAAAAATAACTTGTCTTTTCAGAAAACTAGCACCAATAAAATCATTATTATTTTTATCCCCACGGTGGGCGCCAAACTGTTTACCAGGAAAATGGTTTTAACAATTGTATTTGGTTTGTGGTTCTAAAAATATGTGATTTATTCCAATACTAGTTAATGATCATGAAATAATGAGTGCAAGTAGTGAGGATACAATAGCCAAACATATGTTGATAAGGGACTGGGGCCTCGAACTCAATGGAATCAGGGACCTCGCGTCCGATAATATGAATAAATGAAGAACAATTAATGAAGAATAATGAGTGAAAATAATAAAGCTGAAAGACAGTGTTTAGTGCGAGAAAAGCAGAAAATGTTCTATTGCAGTAAAAATGTTGTGTCCCCCATTTACAAGAATGATTGGGTCCCCTTTATATAGGAGGGGTGAATCCCAACACACTACAAGTCTAATCATGATAGAGAAACGCTATTGGTACAGTTGTGTAGCATCCTTGTACGGGCTTGTACTATCATTGCAGACCTTATTAGCTCTAGCCATGCGTCCATGGTAGTTTCCTGCATTTCCATGATGGTCATCGATTTTATACTACCTCGAGGTAGGCCGCGACCAACCTTTGACATTCTTTCTCGAGGTATGCATTTCAGGGTCGAACTTCAATTTTTACTTTGAGACCCTTGAGATTGGGCTTGACATGCCATATAGGCCTTGATATCGGGTCCCCCGGTATCGACCGCATACACGGTCCAACCAACCGCACCTGCGGTTTCCACTTAAACGCCCAGGACTGCATCAGCACCTCAGGCACCGAACCTGCGATGCCGCAGATCCGTCCAACACGCTGCATTTGCAGTTCTTCCCTAATGGAAAACTTACACACCTGAGATCTCCATGTCGCATCTCCGACCTCGCACCTATGCTCCCCAATCTGTAGGTGCGGAAATGACAAAAGCGGCAATTTCAGCAGCATTAACTCAATGCTAATTTTTCCGTTAACCACCCAAATTCATCACTAGGCCCTTGAGACCTCAACAAAATATGCCAACAATTCTCATATCAACATTCAAACTTATTCCAACCTTCAGAATACTCAAAACAACATCAAATTACCAAATCATCCTCGGATTCAAACCTAAGGATTTTCAAACATCCAAATTACCCAACCGACATGAAAGCATATAAAACCTCATCCGAATGACCTGAAAATTTGCACACACGTCACAAATGACACAACAGGCCTACTTTAATTTTCGGAATTCCATTTCGACCCCGATATCAAGATTTCCACTGCCAACCGAAAAATGTCAAATTTCTAATTTCGCCAATTCAAGCCTAAATATAACATGAACCTCCAAATTACATTCCGAGCATGCTCCTAAGTCCAAAATCACCTAACGGAGCTAACCAAATCATAAAAATCCAAATTCGAGATCGAATAATAAAAAGTCAAAACTTGGTCAAACCTTTCACATTTAAGCTTCAAGATGAGAATTATTCTTCCATATCTATTTTGATTAACTTGGAAACCAAAATCGACAATTTACATAAGTCATAATACACCATACGTGGCTAGTCATGCCCGATAACTAGCAAAAAAAGTGCAAATGCTCGAAATGACCAATCGGGTCGTTACACTCACTTAGTCATCAATCTCTTCAATCTTTCGGGCTCATAATGTCATGAAAATCGGCCCAAAAATGATGATGTGATGTATTAATAAATAGTGACAGATACTAAGATATGATATGCATTTGTCTGAGTATGTAATTTCAATTCAAGCAAATAACTCAACATTAGAAATGACCTTAGAGGGTCCCAACATGATAAGCATATAGCCTAGACATGGTTTCTAACATAGATCACTGCTCAATTACTCTAGCACGTATAGATTTTATGGATACAAAAAAGATTAGTTGACTACATAGTACCACAAAAATAACCGAGTCACAATTCACACGGTGCACGCCCACACGTCTGCCACCTAGCATGTGTGTCACCTCAACACCAAACACATATCACTTATATTCAGGGGTTGACACCTTCAACACCAACTTTAGACGTGTTACTTACCTAGAACAAGACAAATTGAATATCGAGCAAGCAGAGGGATGCTCCAAAAATTCCACCCCGTGCATACCGACGTACGAACGACTTGAAACTAGCCAAAAGCAACTCAATAACATCAAATCATGCCTAAGGAAACAATTCCAAATGATAAAGGTCGAATCTTTGATCAAAACCCAAAAGTCAAACTTGGGCCTTCACCTCAAAACCCGACAAAATAACAAAAACTGATAACCCATTTAATTACAAGTTTAACCATACTAGTTTCACCCAAATCCAACTCTAAATCGATGTTCAAAACTCAAAATTTCACTCTATGGAACTTTGGACAAAAACCCCCAACTATTTCTTTAAATTCACAATTCAATTACCAAAAATGAAGACAGAATCACAAAATATAATAAAAACAAGTAGAGAACACTTACCTCAATCCATATGGTGAAAAGCACTTCAAAAATTACCAAAATCCGAGCTCCCCAACTCAAAATATGACGAAATGAACAAACCCTCAACACTAAATATTATTACCCAGTTGTTCTGCCTCGTTTCATGTTCCAAACAATCCCAAAACTTGTTTTTGATGCCTCCAATATATTCCTTGTAAAATTTCAGTCAAGTTAGGATTTTGAATCACTCCATTTGACTTTATAACTAAGGAGATATGTTGGTTTCAATATTTAAAAATAGTGTAGATTTTAAAATACGAATTCAGTGGCAATTTCATAACTAATCCGAAAAAAATCTAGCAACTCAAAGTCTTAGTAAAATGACCATAAATTTCTCATACGATGTTACTCAAGACTTCAAATAGTTGAAAGGAATGCAAATGCTGAATACGACCAGTTGGGTCGTTACATTCTCCCCCACTTAAACATATGTTCGTCCTCGAACATGCCAAGAGTCATTCCAATATCACCCATTCTAGGTCCGACATCCTCATCTTATCAAATATAGCTGCCCTATTGACATGACACACCAATTCAATCTAGAGCCACAAACTGTGTAATCCGTGCACCAATACGCAGCAATCCAACCGTACTCAAACTAGAGAACCCTCCCCGCAAGTTCAACGAGTATCACCACAACGCACTACTAAGAACCCATCACACACCGTAGAGCCAAAATACTCGAATCTAACACAAAGGATCATATTCCGGCATAACTCTATTGCAATGCGTGACCCCATCCAAACACTGATCCATATATAATACCTCAAGCCACAATGCTCAAAATCAACAACCACGCGTAATTCGACATCAAGTACCCAAAGTGCATGACCATAAAAATGGAGAAACAAACAACACCATCTATAACAACTGAAAAAATCTCGTAACCAAGGTGCAATTAACCATTCCGCTCGAATTACGCTATAAGACTTAAACAGAACAACATCATGAATGCATATAACTAACAAATCACAACCCTTGGTAGCATAGAAGAGTAACTCATAGAATATATTAGAACATGAATATGCTCAACTCTAACTGAACGACACACCCCTCAGCACTAATAGTTCTGAGCCAACAAATCCAACTCAATGTACAATACACATCCTCATTAGGCCTACCAATGAGCTCCCAGATCAACCCTGGTTATCGATAAATAGATAATTAACCTTCGAAAGTCCCCAATGACCTAACCACAACACTTACTATCATCTGGATAGCTTGGCCGCATTTTTATAGTCCACAACCACGAAATAATCTGCTTCTGAGGACTCCTAGTCTCCAAATATATAGAACACACAAATCACCATATCTGATCCTAACTCCACTGCCTTAATGTCTAACACATCTCTCATTTACGATCATCCCACGAGGAGTACATCTATAATTCTTCCGTACTGCATAGCAAAATCTGAATATCAGCAGTCGGTCAACCAGGAGAGTACTACAATACCAATGAAGCATTTGTAAGTCAAAAAATGGCGCGTCTTCAGAATGTAAACTCTACTTAGGTAACACCAATTAGTTCAAACATCTTAAACCATTTGTGCTACATAAACTCATGATCTTCCTTTTGGAACTGTCTTGCACATGCAAATCTCAATCCCATACAACATACCGCATATATCATGTCATCATATTGAAAGTACAAGAATCTCATAATCAACTCTGAGTCACCAACAAAATACATACCTGATCAGTCAGAAACCTTCCATTTTATCCCATCCAGGAGAAAATCACAATACACAACATGCTCCTCATGCCGATAGGAAATAACCGTCTCAAACTGTGGTAGAAATAACAGAGAACACTTTGAAGTCCATTTGCACATTATCAAGCCATAAAAACTAAATTTCTCCAACTCAAACAAGCCACGCAGGTCGCCAAACCCAAGCGTATTGCCACAAAACACCTGTAGAGACTCACCACATCAAGTACCCAAAGAACCTATCATATCCATTACCGTGTTGATCCAACTCACTACGAAGCTATCCTATTTCTTCGAGCTCCTTCCGAATTTCCCTTGCGTTGAAACTTCTCCTTGCAAAACACCACGATCCTTACCAAAAACTCACCACAAGAAGTCCTAACATGAAACCGCAATGCCCTAAGGTCATAACCCATTGTATTCCCTTTTAAGCACCCCATAAGTACCATAACGAGACACCTACTCTGAAAGTAGCTTCTGTGAACCTAAAGTAGTTAACTTCACCTTCTTAATACTGAAATGTATAATCCAAAATGATATAGGAATACCGCGAGTCTCGACACTATAATAATCTAAAATATTATATATATTTATTAATAATGATACTTGTTGATACCCATTTTTTTCTCATATATTTCTAATACATATATATACTTTCAAAATAGCACATATGTAGTTATAATCATGCATAAACATTTTTATAATTTTTCTATAATTTTTAAAAATCCCCAAATCAATTTATTTCTTCTCTTTTTATTTATAAAATATCCAATAATTATCCTTCAAATTATTTTTGTGGTGATTTAGTCATCTAAATTCTTTATTGATGCCAACATAGTGTTTCAATATCTTTATTGCAATTTTTTTGCAATTATATTTACATTTTTAGGTTAAATTGCACATTTTTGCAATAATAGCTACTAATGCATAATTACATTATTGATGCATAAAATGGTATTTTATATTTTTAAAATGTTAAACAACTATTTTAAAGCATTTTAGTACATAAAAATATTTTTTGGAAATCAATTATTATTTTTATAAATTATATAGTTAATAAAAGTGGCTATTTAAAATCTGGCCTATTTGTATTTTAATTTTAGCCCTATTTCAACCTGATATCCGCCCAATTTTAATTTTAATTTACCTAGACCAAACCCAGCCACCCGATCCGTCCCCAAAACCCCGTTTAATCTCGGTCATTGATCATATAGATAAACGGCCACAAAAAACCCTTACCTAACATAAACCAAACAACTCCCCCCTCCCCCCTCCAGAACCCTTTCATTTCCACCGTCCGTCGCCCTGAAATCCCTCTCTCTCTCAAATGCTCTCAAACCTAACCCTAATAGTACCTTACTGACACTCATCTATGGCTATCTATGATGATTTCTCACCACCACCCAGGCCTCTAATGGCCTCCCTCATGTTGGTATTGCCATCTCCAGGGTCCTCAAGGGGCTAGGGTCAGTTGGCTTGCATCTATGGTCCCTTTCTCGCTTGTTTCAGGCTATTCTAGTGTGATTCCGAGTAAGATCATCCTATATTGACTATGATCTATGGGCTTCTAAGCATGTTTCACCTCTGTGTTGTTCTCCTTAAAACCCTAATATCTTTCTTCTAAACCTCTTAGATCTGTACAAATCTGAGATGATTTTGACTTGTTTCATATGAGTTTAATAACAACCTTGAGTTCTTTACAAGAATCATATGATTTTCAAGTGATTTTTATCTTTTTCTAAACTACGATTTCCAAAAATTTCTTTTACAAAATGTTTGATGATTTTTGAGTGTTTGATCTTCCATTTCTCATGTGTTTTGACTGATTTTGTAAGTTTGCTACAACCTCAACTCGCTTGTACTGAAAGACCTAATTATTTGGCATTCTTCGTTTTATTTTTGAGTACTTGTATATCGACTGTGTTCTTGATTTGGTTCTTGTGATTTCTCTTTAGTCATTTGAATGTCTCGTTATTTTCTTACCCTAATATGCCTCTACCGATATTCTTAATCAATATTTTCACTGATTCTATATGTTTGTGTTCATCCTGACTACTCATGTTAAGACCTATATCTTTTTCCTTGAATCAATGTCGATTTAACTATTTGTTTTGTTAAAATTATGTGTCGAGTCCTGACTATTCATTTCTTACCTTATCTACTAAACTTGCTGACTTTTTCGTGATTTTCTCTCTACCTGTGCCCTATTAGGGTTCTAACCTAATTTTTCTAGACTAAGTTCTATGTTTCTATGAAATTTTACTTAGTTTATTTTCTATTTATGGAAATTGATATATATTCTTTGTAGAAATCAGTATTACTTTGAAATTCTTGCTGATTGATTACTTTGTTAAAGATTGGTATGCATAGATTTTATTAGTTTCCTTGTTTATAAATTTAATTGGTCGTCTCTGGCTTAATTGTTTGTCTGTATAACTTTGGGATTCTACTGATTCTTTATTTGTTATTGTTTGGTCTTTTTTGCCTTAATTAAACTCTTGTTTTTACTGTTTGGCTAATTGCCCTAATTAAAGGAGTCTATTCTGAACTCCTTATATGATTGGGTTCTGATTGCCCTTAACTATTAATTTCTGATTCTTTTACCTTATTGACTCTACCCTCGAACTTCTATATAAGCACTCTCCTATTCTCCTTCAAAACAGAATATTAGTTCACAAAAGCACACTTACACTCTAAAGCTTTCTTTTTCTCCTCTGCTACTTGTGATATTCACTAGTCTAGCCGGCTGAAAGCCAAGGCTAGATATTAGAACTTCATCTTCTTTATATTCTGCACTCTTTTCTTCAACTGGTATGTCTCTAGTTAAGTGTTAAAATCCAAACCCTATATGTTTCATTCCTGTACTAGTTCATTAGTTATGGATTCAAGTTGTGTTCTTGCTTACTTCTTTGCTTAGCATGTCTAAACTCTGTCTTGTTCAATGTATGTTTTATATTCTTCACTCTTTCCTACTTACTTCTTTGCCTAACATGTCTAAACTGTATGTTTAGTCCTGTTCAAGACATGTCAGGCTTCCTATATTATAACTATGATCTATGTCTTAACTACTTGTTGTCCATGATTAGCCTGCTAAGTCACTAAGACCCTAAGTATTTTATGCAATTTGTTGACTATATGTTTCCTCTATACCCTATCCATGTACCCCAATGTGACTCTTATGTTCCCCAATCCCTTTATCCCCACATAGGATCTATTTGTTAAGTGTTTCCTGAATCTGGATGTTTTATGACCAATTGATTGTCTCCTATTTTGGTACTCTTCACAAACTGTCTCTTACTATCAAACTATTTCCTGTTTCTGAAAACCTTTTTCACTCCTAAAGTCATCTCTGTACTATTTTCAAAATCTTTTTAAAACTATGTCAACCACTCTCACTTATTCTTAGAATATTAGGTCATGTCCCTCTGATATATGTACTGTCCTTGAGATCCTTGAGATCTCTCTAAACGTTGGTATGTCAGAGCTGGCCTTTCCACACTGCACCTAAATCAGTTATTATTTGAAAAAAGGTCTAGGCGTGAGCACTGTCCGGGATCCTTGAGATCCTTAAGGAACTCTAACACGCCTAGACACGAATTTGGCTATGGAACTTTGGGCATTTGAGGCTATTGGAGGCTTGGAAGTAATTTGGGCCTACTGCAAGCTCCCTATAGATTAACTCCTATTTATTTATGTATTTTTATTTAATTTATTTGTCTGTAATAATCATTGTAAACAAACAGTGAGGTGACTAGTAAAAAAGGGAGGGTAGTTATATATTGGGTAAATTGGGTAGATACCATGCCTATAAGGTCGTGTTGATTCAAATGTGTTTGTTATGTTTGCTTTACTTCCACAATATTAGAAACCATACCTATAGGATCTAAAAATGGCTTTAATAATAGAGATCATGCCTATAGGGTTAAAATCAGCTCTATAAATACCATGCCTATAGGGGTTTCACTTTGGTTAAATGATGGTTGTTCGTTTTTACCTTGCTTAACTAGAGATCATCTCTATAGGACTTAAAACAATTCAGTTAAATAAATCAGTTCAAATTTATGCTTATATATTCTGAATCGGCTCAATTGATTAATATGCCCGTTTTGTTTAATAAGTTTTCAAATACTGACTTAAATTAATACCACTAGAAAACATGTCTATATGATCTCAAGTTATCCGTTTAAAAATTGTTCACTATTTTACTGCATTCCCAATCAGTATAGATATCATGCTTTTAGGACATCACTGTTATGCGCTTAGGCAATCCCATAGGGCGGTTAAAATCCCGCAACTAGAAAAATTGCACTTTGTCATTTAAGACTGCTCACATTAAACAGGCCTAAATCAGTAGGCAAGCTAAATAGGTCTTGACACTTTGTCCTAATTCAATGCTGTATACTTCTTGCTCGCCTAGATATCATGTTTTAGTATTTTTCACTTAAATACTCGAAACTGTTGTTTGAGACGTGCACTTACTTGTTATATTTTGTGGTGGTAAATATGAGCCTTTAATTGTCCCCTCTTTATGTGCAGTACTAATTATTTTTGATTGACGCCTAGATTTTTTCTCCTGTAAATACCTTAGGATGGTCTAGAACTACCTAAAATTAGAGGTCTCAAATACCTCCAGGGACATAAGGAACGGACGGGTAGTACACGCATATGATACTTTTAAAGATTGATAGAACGCTTTAGGCTATGACCAAGGGGAAAGAATTGGGTAGTAAGGATATGATGACTACGCACTAATGTCACGCGTAGCCCCTCATTGAGGAGTGATTACCAGGCATTTTATGGGTGATCTTGTAGGCTAACTAACCTAGGACCCATTTTTCTCAATTACCATTGTTTAAAATTTACTTTTCTCTGTATATGTGCAACTTGTTCAAGTCTTTTCCTTTTGTTTCATTACTTGAGTCATACAATGTCAAAACATGCCTTTATTTGCAAGTATGTTAAAGCTATTTATTTTTTAAAAGGACTAATTCACATAAGTATAAGTTTAGTCGGGACCCACCATTGTGGACCAAGAGGGGTGCCTAACACCTTCTCCTCAAAGTTATTTTAATCCATTACCCTATATCTCTTGTAATACAAACTAGTCTAAGAGTTAATTGCTCTAGATGCCCTAACGCATCATAATCCATTAGGTGGCGACTCTTCAAAAATCCAAATCCTAAAAAGAGAATGGGTTATTACCCCATAAACGTTGAACCCCGAACTTTTCTCCGCAGAAAAAAATGTTACATCTCGCATTTTCGTACGTTAAAAGTTTCGTCTTTGGTTAACCGACGTGGACTCGGGGATGAGATCATCTTAACGTTAACATATTTACGTTATTTTTAACAAGCGATAAATAAGTGTTATGAAGAATAAATTGGTACACGAATTAAAAAAAATTAGTTTTGTTGAAATTGGCCAATTTGGAATAAAATACGGGTCAAGCGATAATACCCGATAATTATGAACTAGTATTATGCAAGGTAACATATGACCACGGTAGTATAATAGATAAAGTATATATGAATTATTTTAAAAATAAGTAAAATTTTAAGTAATTTGGGGTAATTTTTAAATTATACGGGTAATTGATTAATTATCGGGTAACATAACATTCTTAACTAATAAGTGGGTAAATATTTTTAATATTCACCCACTCTCCACGTGGCACAACCACTAATTAAGATAAATGACTCATTGAATATGTGTAGGTGTCTCATGTATAAAGCAACTAACCAAGATAAGTCTTAAAGGAACTTGATGTAACAACTTAGTATAAAAAAATTCATTCAGGAAATAGGCTAGAAACAGAAACAAAATCCAACCAAGTAAAGTTGGAACAAAATAAACCACATCTCCTTCTGACTTTGAAACCAAAAACATTAGAACATAACTATTTTGTCCAAATAATTCAACTCCTTAGCCAAGAATTTCGATAGAAATTTCAAAAGAAGCCACCACAATTTCGTGTTCAAAATTTCAAGGGATTCAGGAAGAATTTCGTTTAACATATTTCACGGAAGCAGAAGCTTCATTCCGTTCAAATAATTCCAGGAACAGGTATGTTAAGGCCATCCCTTCTTTCTTTTGAAATGGTCCGAATTATACAAAAGAAACGAGCAAACACACAGTTTTCATAAATTACTCTGTTCATAGAAATAGTAGGGGTGTTTATATTCTTGATTCCCCATAAAAAAATATGATTATCTTTTGTTCATTATTCTCAGAATAATACACAGTTGAAAAAGTTTATCTGGAAGGAATATTGATATTATTACGTATTTTTCATGCACTTCACTCATTTATACATGTGCATTGACTCATGACCAGATGGCGTTATATACGCGTATATATGTAAATATAAGTATATGGAATATGGGAAAAGGTTACGGCGTTATATACGCACCACCACTAGATTAGCTGGTATATGTTGATGATGTTGCCCATAGTGGCCGAGACGAAATGATGGGATGCCCTCAGTGGCTTGATGATATTATGTACGCACATACCTATGCACGGCACTACATTTATACGCACGTGCATGACATTATAAATGTTTCAGAATTATAAAGTTATTCAGATTTAAAGACTTGTTTCTACATTCCATGTTTCATCCATATCTTTTACGTACTAATTTTCATGCCTTACATACTCAGTACATTTTTCGTACTGATACCCTATTTTACGGGGCCTTCATTTCATGCCCGCAGATGTAGGTAGGCAAGCTGACAGTCTCCCTTCTTAGGATCCCTGATCAGCGAGAGTTGGCGTGATCCTCTTGATTCGGAGCTGATTTTGATTTTGGTATGATACGTTTTTATATATACATGTATATAGGTATAACGTGGCTCAGTCCCGTCTTTGTACAGTTATGTTTCTATTAGAGGTCTGTAGACAGTATGTCTAGTTGGATAGTATGTGGCCTTGCCGGCTTTCAGTTTTGATATGTATAGTTTTCTATATCAGCCTTTTCGGCTCGCCCTACGTATGTTGTACGTATATATAGGTATGCCCTTTTTGGTCAGATTTCCTTCATGTACATTATTCTCGTAACTCAACAGATGTTATACAGGTTCATATCCTAGATGCATGCTTAGGGGTGTTTGAAAGGTAAGACACAGGCACTCATCGCGGCCCATCGGTTTGGATCGTGACAAAAGTGGTAATGTCCTAGGGTTGTCTACAGACCGTGTCTAGTAGAATATTATTTATGGGTGTGTTGTGTACCACACTTATAGACACGAGGCTATAGGACATATAGGATGTTATCCTCTCTTCTTATCTTAGATCGTCCGATATAAGCATTTATGTTCCTAACAATGTGTTACATTTTCAGTGATGCCTCCAAAGACTACAACGGCTAGCATGGGTAAGAAGGCTACGAAGATCTTAGAAAGAGAGATAAGTTATATTATAGATTCAGACCCATCGGATATTATGGGTTCTATTGAGGAGGATCCATCCAAGGATCCATATGAGTAATCCGTTCGAGCTATTTCGACCATTCCGGCAGTAGATGGGGTGAGAGGAGTTCCGACCGCACCAAGGCCCTTAGTTTCATAGACTTTTGATCAAGGTATGATGGGAGTAGTGCATGTATTGGCACATTCGGGATTCCTTCAGGCTCAATACTATGTCAAGGCATTTACGGACACTAGCTCTTCTGAGGTTCCAGATAGTCCACAGTCTTGGGAGTCCGTCAATCAAGGTTCACCGGTGTATGTTATAGGATATGCAGAGGAAGAGGATAGTAGTAGGGCCAAGAGGAGGAAGGTAACCGATAAGGATATGAAGATTCCGCTTCGAAGTGTGTCCGGTCGACATTCTTATATAGGACGAGGCAAGGACCCTCTACTATAGACTTCCTCCAAGTATCAGTTTTTGGTAGGTGAGTTCCACCTCTTCTTGGAATATTACCAAGTTAGGGTTCTAAATGTGTTTGGTTGTTTTATGAGAATGTAGGGAGCCCCGTCCCGACTTGTATATATTATGGTTATGCCTACTTAGAGGTTTTGCAGAGAGTATCTTGTATATAGTTTTGGGTTTGATATGTCTATGCCTAGTCGACCACTATCTATATAAACCTTTTTTCTAAATTAGTTATGCGAGTTAAGTTTTAATATTTTACCTAATATATGTGGATCTAGCCCGAAATGGCCCATGATAGATTTGAAAATAAACAAGGATAAGGTACGTGGTGTTCGGTTGGGTAGAACTTGATATTATAATGGGTATTGATTGGTTGGACTTTTGTTATGCTAACATCAAGTGTAGATCAAAGATAGTATGATTTCAATTTCCATGGGAGCCTGTTTTGGAGTGGGAAGGTAATACGACGTCGCCGAAACGCAGATTTATTTCTTATCTCAAGGAAAGGAATATGGTAAGTAAGGGTTGTATTTATCACTTAGTTGGAGTTCAAGATACAGAAGTAGAGTCAAAAACTATTCAGTCTATCCCAGTAGTTAGTGAGTTTCTCGATGTTTTTCCTTATGAACTTCCGCGTCTTCCGCCAGAGCAAGAAATTCAGTTTGCCATTGACCTACTACAAGATACTCATCCAATATCAATTCCCCCTATAGAATGTCCCCTGCAGAGCTTAACGAGTTAAAGGAACAACTAAGGGGCTTGCTTGAAAAATGTTTTATCAGATCTAGTACGTCACCAAGGGGAGAACCTGTGTTGTTTGTGAGAAAGGAGGATGGTCCCTTACGAATGTGTAATAATTATAGGCAGTTGAATAAGGTGACGATCAAGAATAAGTATCCCTCTCGAGGATTGAGGATTTATTTGAACAGTTACAAGGTTCCAAGTGTTTTTCCAAGATAGACTTGAGTATCGGGTACCATCAGGTAAGGGTTAAGGAGGAATATATTTCGAAGACAACATTCAAGACCAGATACGGGCACTGTTAGTTTCATGTTATATCATTCAGTTTGACCAGTGCCTCAACAGTATTCATGAACTCGGTGAATCGTGTTTTTAGGCCTTTTTAAGATTTGTTCGTAATCGTATTTATCGGCGATATATATTGGTATATTCTCGTTCAGAGGCTGAGCATGCAGATCACTTGCGTACTGTACCCAGGGTTTTACAAAAGAGGAAGTTGTATGCAAAAACTCTCTAAATGTGAATTTTGGTTGAACTCTGTAGATTTCCTTGGCCATATTATTTTGGATGAAGGCATTTGGGTGGATACACAATAGAGTGAGGCATTGAAGACTTGGCCTAGACTCACTACAACGACGGAGGTTTGTAACTTCTCCGTTTGGCAGGTTATTACAGGAAACTTATAACGGAATTTTCTTCTCTTCTAAGCACCTTCAACCAAAATAGTATGTGGTGTCTCGCCTAATGTTCCAGAATAATATAAGAAAATTTATGATGCAATTAAGTTGAAGAAAGGTTGCAAATAAGTATAAATATATATGTGTAGGTCGCAAGCTAAAGTATGGTAGAGCGACAAGGTTTTAGGAAGACAAGAGGAAGAATAAGAAAAGATAAATGAAAAGTAATGAAAATGGGCAAGTCCTTGGGAATAAGTACATAAGAGAGCTGGTGGTTTCTATAAGTTATAGAAGGCTCAGTATAGCCCGAATGAACTCAAATGAGTCTAAGACTAGTAACGTTTAGAATAGATGAAATGCTGCCCTAATAGTGGGATAAGGATGTAATTGTGATGGATAGAGGATGAAGTTTGGGCCTCCAAGGAGGGGAATTTCCTGAATTGTAAAAAATATTAGGATACCCTTGTAAGTAAACTCATAAGGGAACTAAGTTTCAATGAACCAATCCTTGCAAATGGAGTTTCAGGGTATTGAAGGATAGATTAACTTCAGCACCGGTTTGACCACTCCCAGAAGGGTCCGATGGTTATGTTATCTATTGTGATGCTTCAAGAGTTAGATTGGGTAATAGCATGGTAAGGTTGTGGATAATTCTTTTTAAGAACTAAGAAAACACAAGAAGAACTACCCGACCCATGATTTAGAGTTAGCTGCGGTGATTCATGCACTAAAGAGGTGGAGGCACTACTTTTATGGAATTCATGTTGGTATCTATACAGATCATAAGATCCTCCAGTATATCTTCAAAAAAAATAAGAAAAGAATTGAATTTATGCCAAAGAAGATGGTTTTAGCTACTTAAAGATTATGACGTTGATATTTCATGCCATCTGGGGAAAGCGAACGTAGTAGCCGACACCCTCAGCCGTAGATATATGGGTAGCCTGTTGTATTTACAGCTGGAAAAGAGGGGAATAGCCTATGAGGTTCATCAGCTACCTCTGGAACAAGTGTTAGAACATATAAACACACCATAACACGAATGATGTAGTAAATATAATAATTACACAATAACTAAATATATGTGTATCAACATAGTAAATAAGAATTAACCAAAAAGAGTACCCACTAAGGACTTGTCATAATTGCAGTGAAAGAAATTTACCAACATATCTACGAGTCCACAACGACACCATAATGCCTCAACTATATAACAGAGCATACACAATGCTTATTGAAGCATACGCAATGCCCCAAATATATCAAGAAGCATACACAATGCTCGGGTAATGTACAAAGGCATACACAATGCCCTAACATCATGGCGCACAACCGTATCAAACTCAACATTATGGTGCACACCCGTATCAAACTCAACATCATGGTGCACAACTGTATCAAACTTAACATCAGAGTGCACAACCATATCAAACTAAATATCACGGTGCATAGCCGTATCAAACTCATGCAAGCCCCTTATCAAATTGTGTTGTATTTTTACGTGTTTTCTTATCACTTAGTTGCCTTTGCTTTTATTGCTTACTGAGTTGGCATACTCACATTACTCCCTGTACCCTATGTGCAGATTTAGGAGCCTCGGGTCATGCTAGTGAGGGTTGATTGTTCCTAGCAGGTTATTCGGAGTCCACTAGGTAGCTATTCGTCATTTGTAGCCTAGTGTTTCTCCCTCCTATATTTATTTTCCCTTGTACGAGATTCTGTAATATACTAAGTAGTCTCTTTTATACTTTTGGACAGATGGTTATATACTCATGACTGGTGACACCCCTATATCGGGCTGTGTTTATTTCCGTGTTTGTTCTATTTCACTTTATTTTAGGATTTCTCATATGTTAATGATTTGAATTGAATTATTATAACTGTTATAATGGTTTGGGAGTTTGTGTCGGCTGGTCTTGTTTCATAATAGGAGCCATCACGACCGAGTTCGGTTTAGGGTTGTGACAAGTTGGTATCAGAGCCTAGGTTACATAGGTCTTACAATACATGAGCAGGTTTAGAAGAATCTCGTGGATCGATACAGAGACATCTGTATTTATCCTCTGGAGGTTGCAGAACCTTTAGAAAACTTCATATTCTTGAATTCTTGTTATGCGAATCTTTTAATCCGAGTACTAAACTTATGTTATTCTATTCTTTCACAGATGGTGAGGACACGTGCTACCATCCACGATGGACGACAACCAGTACCACTAGCTATGCCAACTAGAGGCCGAGGATGCGGTCGAGGCTATAGTAGGGGCAGGGGTGTAGCCCACACAACATCTAAGGTAGCACCTACAAATCCACCGGCTGCCCCAACTCAGGATCAAGTCCTAGTTCTGGATGCTCCAGCAACACCAGCTCAGGCACCAGTTGTGCCCGTTGTGATTCCAGGTCTTTAGTAGGCCCTGGCTTAGATTTTATCAGTATACACTGGCCTAGTTCAGGCGGTCTCAGTTACTACAGTCGTAGCTACTTCTCAAGCTGGGGGAGGTACTCAGATTCCCACCATTCGCACACTGAGCAGGTCGTGTAGGGACTTCAGATACTGAGGGCACATCCAGCCCAGCCGGTAGCAGCTGCTCAGGACAATGTAGCTCCTGCTATACCAGAGGATAAGCAGTGCAGGTTGGAGAGGTTTGGTAGACTTCAGCCTCCGATTCTCAGTGGTGCAAAGGGCGAGGATGCCTAGGGTTTCCTGGACAAGTGTTAGAGGATTCTTTGTATAACGGGTACTTTGGAGACCAGCGAGGTTGCTTTCACTACCTTTTAGTTTTCTAGAGCTGTCTTCACTTGGTGGGAGGCTTATGAGAGGTGTAGGCATGTTGATTCAACACCCCTTACCTGGCAGCAGTTCTCCGTTCTCTTTTTGGAGAAGTATGTGCCACAGTCTTGCAGAAAGGAGCTGCGCAGGCAGTTCGAGTGGTTGCATCAAGGAGAGATGACTGTGATGCAGTATGAGATGAGCTTCTCAGAGTTACCTCGTCATATTGTTTGGTTGGTTCCTACAGAAAGAGAGAGGATTAGGAGGTTTGTTGATGGCCTCACCTATCAACTTTGCATTCTCACAACCAGGGAGAGGGTGTCTGGTGCTACTGTTGAGGAGTTTGTTGATGCTTCTTGCAAGATTGAGTTAGTTCATCGTCGGCAGCGATATGAGAGAGAGGCCAAGAGGCCTCGGGAATCTGGTAGTTATGGTGGTGCTTCTTCGAGAGGTTAGTTTCAGCACAGTAAAGGTCATCCATTCAGATATGCTCAGTCAGATCACCCAGGTTATCATGGGTCATCATTGATTCATGGTTCTCACAGTTCTCATCAGGTCCAGTCATCACTCGGTGCCCTTTCAGCCCAGAGTCCATCCCGTACTCTATCAGTTTAGGGCTCTTCTATGCCAGGTGTATCTTTTAGTCATTCCGGTGCTAGAGGTTCCCTTTAGTCTCCATCTCCAGCACCCTGGAGTTGCTATAAATGTGGGGAGTTGGGTCAGATATGGAGATAATGTCCTCATCGTCTTTGGGGTTCATCTCAGCAAAGGAGTCAACCATCAGCCTTAGCGCCAGTTACTTCACTATAACCTACCCACCCAGCTAGGGGTGGAGATCGGTTAGCTAGGGGTCTTCCTAGAGGGGGAGGTTGGTCAGATAGTGGTGAGGCCCGTTTCTATGCACTCCCAGCTAGACCCGATGCCATTGCTTCAGATGCTGTGATTACAGGTATTGTCTCAATCTACCACAGACATGCCTCTGTATTATTTGATCATGCCTCGTGAGTCTCTTGTTACATCTGTTCGTGTATCTACTTCAGTGGGCGATATTGTTATTGTAGACCGTGTGTACCGAACATGTGTGGTGACTATTAGGGGCCTGGAAACCTGAGTGGATCTTTTGTTGTTATGTATGGTACACTTTGATGTTATATTGGGCATGGATTGGATATCTCTATGGCGTGCTATTTTGGACTATCATACTAAGATAGTGACATTAGCTATCTGGGTGTGCCACGGATTGAGTGGCGAGGTTCGACTGATTATGTCCCCAGTAGGTAATCTCATTCTTAAAGGCCTAATGTATGGTTGAGAAGGGTTGTCTTTCATATTTAGCCTTTGTGAGAGATGTCGGTGCAGAGATGCCTAGTATTAATTATGTTCCTGTTGTGAAGGATTTTCCCGATGTGTTTCTTGCAGACCTGCCGAGCATGCCACCGGATAGGGATATTGATTTTGTTATTGACCTGGTGCCAGGCACTCAGCCCATTTCTATTCCACCGTATCGTATGGCACCAGCGGAGTTGAAGGAGTTGAAGGAGCAGCTTCAAAAACTCCTTGAGAAGGGGTTTATGTGGCCTAGTGTGCCGCCTTAGGGTGCGCCGGTTCTATTTGTGAAGAATAAGGATGGCACGATGAGGATGTGCATTGATTACAGGTAGTTGAACAAAGTAAAGATCAAGAATAAGTATACTTTGCCTCGTATCGATGATTTGTTTGACCAACTTCAAGGAGCGAGAGTGTTCTCAAAGATTGATCGCCGTTTGGGTTATCACCAGTTAAAGATCAAGGACTCAAATATTCATAAGACGGCTTTCAGGACTCGATATAGTCATTATGAGTTCTTGGTGATGTTGTTTGGGCTGACCAATCCATGGCAGCGTTCATGCATTTTATGAATAACGTGTTTCAGCCTTATCTCGACTTGCTTGTCATAGTTTTCATGATGATATTCTGGCGTATTCGCGTAGTTATGAGGAGCATGCAGATTATTTGAGAGTTGTGTTGCATAGATTGAGGGAGGAGAAACTTTATGCAAATTTCTCCAAGTGTGAGTTTTGGCTCAGTTCAGTGGCATTCTTAGGGCACGTGGTGTCTAGTGAGGGTATTCAGGTTGATCCAAAAAAGATAGAGGCGGTTTAAAATTGGCCCTGACCATCCTCAGCCACAGAGATCCACGGTTTTCTTAGTTTGGCAGGTTATTACTGCTGATTTGTTTAGGGATTTCATCCATTGCATTGCCCTTGACCAAGTTGACTCAAAAGGGTGCTCCATTTATGTGGTTGGATGAGTGTGAGGAGATCTTTCAGAAGCTCAAGATTGCCTTGACCACAACTCCAGTGTTAGTTTTGCCATTAGCTTTAGGTTCATATACCGTGTATTGTGATGCTTCGAGAGTTGGTATTGAGTGTATGATGATGCAGGAGGGTAGAGTTATTGCTTATGCTTCTCGTCAGTTGAAGCCCCATGAGAAGAACTATCATGTTCATGATTTGGAGTTGGCTGTCTTTGTTCACGCATTGAAGATTTGGAGGCATTATTTGTATGTTGTGTCTTGTGAGGTGTTTACTGATCATCGTAGTTTCCAACACTTGTTCAAGCAGAAGGAACTCAATTTGAGGCAGCAGAGATGGTTGGAGTTGCTAAAAGATTATGATATTACTATTTTGTACCATCCTAGAAAGGCCAATGTGATGGCTGATGCGTTGAGCTGGAAGGCGGTAAGTATAGGGAGTTTGGCACATAATCCTGTTGGGGAGAGACCTCTTGTAGTTGATATTCAGGCCTTGGCCAATTGGTTCATGAGGTTGGATATTTCGGAGCCCAGTCGGGTATTGGCTCGTGTGATTTCTCGGTCTTCCTTATTTGATCGCATCAGAGAGCGCCAGTATACTGATCCTTATTTTCTTGTCCTTAAGGACATAGTTCGGCACGATGACGCCAGTGATGTGACCATAGGTGATGATAGGGTGTTGAGGATACAAGACTGGATATGTGTGCCCAATGTAGATGAGCTTCAGGAGTTGGGGATAAGGTCCAAAGCTCGCGATATTCCATTCATCCGAGTGCCGCGAAGATGTATCAGAATCTGAGACAGCATTATTGGTGGAGGAGAATGAAGAAGGACATTGTGAGATTTGTAGCTCGGAATCTCAATTGTCAGCAGGTGAAGTATGAGCATCAGAGACCGGGTGGCTTGCTTCAGCGGATGGATATTCTAGAGTGGAAGTGGGAGCGGATCACCATGGACTTCGTAGTTGGTCTCCTACGGGCTTTGAAGAAGTTCGATGCTATTTGGGTGATTATGGATCGGCTGACCAAGTCTGCTCACTTCATTCATGTGTGTACTACTTATTCTTCAGAGCTGTTGGTAGAGATCTATACCCGGGAGATCATTCGTTTGCATGGTGTCCTAGTTTCCATCATTTCAGATAGGGGCACTCAGTTTACTTCACAGTTTTGGAGGTTTGTACAGCAAGAGTTGGGTACTCAGGTTGAGTTGAGCACAGCTTTTTACCCTCAGACGGGCGAGCAGTCCGAGCGCACTATTCAGATATTGAAGGACATGTTGTGCGCTTTGTGTCATTGATTTTAGAGGGTCATGGGATCAGTTTCTACCACTTGCAGAGTTTTCTTATTACAATAGTTACCAATCGAGTATCCAAATGGCTCTATATGAGGCTTTGTATGGGAGGCGGTGTAGATCTCCGGTTGGTTGGTTTGAGCTGGGTGAGGCTAGGCTATTGGGTACAGACTTAGTGCAGGATACTTTAGACAAGGTGAAGGTGATTCAGGAGAGGCTCCGTACAACGCAATTGAGACAAAAGAGTTATGCTGATAGGAAGGTTCGTGATGTATCTTATATGGTCGGGCAGAAGGTGCTACTGAAGGTCTCACCCATGAAAGGTGTTATGAGATTTGGAAAGAAGGGGAAATTGAGCCCTCGGTTCCTTAGGCCTTTTGAGGTACTTCGGAGGATTGGGGAGGTGGCTTATGAGCTTGCTTTGCCGCCCAGTTTTTCGAGTGTGCATCCGGTAGTTCATATTTGTATCCTCCAGAAGTATATTGGGGATCCATCTCATGTTTTGGATTTCAGCACGATTCAGTTAGATGATGATTTGACTTATGATGTGGAGCCAATGGCTATTTTGGAGCGTCAGGTTTGAAAGTTGAGGTCAAAGGATATAGCTTCTGTGAAAGTGCAGTGGAGAGGTCGGCCCGTGGAGGAGGCTACCTGGGAGACCGAGTGGGAGATGCGAAGTAGATATCCTTGCCTATTTGATGCTTCAGGTTTGTTTCTTGACTCGTTTAAGGACGAACGTTTGTTTAAGATGGGGAGGATGTAACAACCCGGTCAGTCGTTTCATAAGTTACCGCTCTATTTTCCCCATTTATGCTTCTTATTGTCTTGTTCAGTTGTATTATGTGTTATCGGATTGGTTGGCTGGGGTTCGGAGAGGTTTTGGTAAGGTTTTAGACACTTAGTCTTTTTTTAGTAAGCTTAAGCTAGAAAAGTCAATTGGATGTTGACTTATAACAAAAAGGGCTCGGATGTGTGTTCTGATGGTTTGAATAGCTTTAGGAATTAATTTGGGACTTAGGAGCGTGATCGGAATGTGTTTTAGAGGTCTGGAGTAGATTTAAGCTTGAATTGGCGAAATTGGAATTTTGGCATTTTTCGGTAGATAGGTGAGATTTTGATATAGGGGTCGGAATGAAATTTCGGGAGTTGCAGTAGGTCCTTTGTGTCATTTGGGATGTGTGTGCAAAATTTCAGGTCATTCAAATGTGGTTTGATAGACTTTTTGATTGAAAGCAGAATTTGGTAGTTTTTAGAATTCTTAGGCTTGAATCCGATGGAAATTTAGTGTTTTGATGTTGTTTTGAGAGTTCCGAAGGTTGGAACAAATTTGAATAATATTATGGGATAGGTTGGTAAGTTTGGTTGAAATCTCGAGGACCTCGGGTGAGTTTCAGGTGGTTAAACGGATCATTTCATGTTGTAGAAAATTGCAAAAATCTGTTGTGAGTGTTGCAGGCTTTTAGCCTTCGCGTTTGCGATTGGGCCCTCGCGTTCACGAAGGGTTAGGATGAAAGTCAAGAGGTTTGGCCTTCGCATTTGCGATGGGGGTCCCGTGTTTGCCAAGGGTTGGGTTCAGTGTTCTTCGCGTTCGCGGGTGGGGTGTCGCGTTCGCGATAAGTTGGAAGGCTGAGTCTTCGCGGTCGCGTACAGGGTGTCACGTTCGCGATGAATGAAAAGTGGTAAACTCAAATTTTTGCTTTGCAAACGCGAGGTGTTGACCGCGTTCGCGATGAAGGATTTTTAATAGCTGGGCAGAATGTTATAAAAGGCCATATCCATGAATTTTAGCCTAAGTTTCACCATTGTTGGGCAATTTTAGAGATTTTGAGGAAGATTGAAGAGGGAATCAAGGGGAAACACTTGGAGGCAAGATTTATGGACTTAATACTCAATCCTAATGTGATTTCTACCTAATTCATCATGGAATTTGTGGAAATTAAGCCTAAAAACTGGAAGTTAGGGCTTGGAAACTGGAGGCCTAAATTTATGGATTTGAGGGGTCATTTGTGGTCGGATTTTGATGTATTTGATATGTATGAACTCGTGGCAAGATAAGGAGTTTATTGATGTAAATTTTATCGAATTCTGATACATGGGCCTGGGGGTGGGGTTTGGTCAATTTCGGAATTTGTGTTGTAATTTGATTGCTTTCGAGTGGGCTTTGTTCTCTTAGCATATTTTTATAGTTATGTACTTATTTTGGTTAGATTTGGAGCATCCAGAGGCTTATTCGAGAGGCAAAGGCATTGCGGGCTAGAGTTTCGATCGGATAGAGGTAAGTAATGATTGTAAATGTTGTCCTGAGGGTACGAAACCCTGAATTACACATCGTTGTGCTATTTGTAGGTGATGCACATGCTAGATGACGAGTGTGGGGTCGTGCACCGTTGGGGATTGTGACTTAGTCCATCCCATATGACTTTTTTACCATGTATTTGATTGAAAACTATTTGCTATCATCATGTTTTGGGTTGAATGCCATATTTAGGCCTCGTGCCAATTATTTTGGACCCTTAGGGGAATTTTACTACTATTCCTCACTGTTTTGACTTTATAATTGCACTCAGTCATGCTATATTCTACTATTTCCATAACTCAACCATTTGTACTCTGTTTTGACATCTTAAATGATATTTTGAGCTAAGCATCATATTTTACTGTGCCCGAGTGGCTTTTAGAGATTACTGACTGACTAGGGCTGAGGGCCTGTGTTGTGAGGTTATTATGGGATTAGTTTGTACGCCGCAGCGATATTGTGTTGATTCATGATTTCTAGGCCAAGGTTCTGAGTTGTACGCCATGAGGTGGCTTGATATGAGGCCGAAAGCTTGTTTGATTATGCCATGAGATGTCTTGATATTGTGCTTGGCCCGTAAGAGGCCCCTTCCGGAGTCTGTATATCCCCAGTGAGAGCGGGTACCCAGTGTGATATGTGATATAGCCCGAGGGGCTGATGTTATTCCATGTTATTGCCCGAGGGGCTAATTCTGTTGATATTTTGCCCGAGGGGCTAACTTATGCATCTATCTCTTCTCCCTATTTTAATTTACTCATTTAAACTATAAAACGATGTTTTAAAGAGTCTTTTGCTGAACTAAGGGGTTTTCGTAAGTTTTGGCTGTTTTATTGCATTGTATTGGCTTTATACTTCCTCATTGTAGCATTGTTCTATGTTTTACGTGTTTTCGTATTGCTCAACTGCCTTTACTTTTATTACTTATTGAGTTGGCGTACTCACGTTACTCCCTGCACCCTGTGTGCAGATTCAGGAGCCTCGGGTCATGCTAGTGAGGGTTGATTGTTCCCAGCAGGCTATTCCAAGTCCACTAGGTAGCTACTCGTCGTTCGCAGCCTAGTGTTTATCCCTCCTATCTTTATTTTCCCTTGTACGAGATTCTGTAATAGACTGTGTAGTCTCTTTTATACTCTTAGACAGATGGTTAGATGCTCATGACTGGTGACCCCGATGTCGGGCTGTGTTTAATTCCTCCTTTGTTCTATTTCACTTTATTTTGGGATTTATCACCTGTTAATGATTTATTGAATTATTAGAACTATTTAAATGGTTTGGGAGTTTGTGTCAGCTGGCCTTATTTCACGATAGGCGCCATCACGACCGGGTCCGGTTTAGGGTCGTGACATGAATAGTATTTATATTCAATTATAAAAGTCAAGAAAAGTAGTAGTCTCGGCAGTATAGTGATGGCAAATTGATTTCTAAGATTGAGGCCATTAGAGGCCGTTTGGTTGGTGTTCTATACCTTGCAAGGCTGGAGAACTTGATGTTAGCAAGGTAAGTGAGATTTTAAGCTTTAATAGTTGCTTTTCTAACACCCCTTTTGAAAGTGTATTTTCTCAGGTTGGTCCATGTATTGGGACAAGCGTGCACTTGACAGAATTGGTGGTCTTCGACTAGCCGTAAATATATTATTTTATGAAAAAAACAAAAAAGAATATTATTTTAAAAGTTTTTTAATAGTTTGATACGACTGTGAGCCATGTGTTGAGTTTGATACGGCTGTGCACTATGATGTTGAGTTTGATAGTTTGATACGGCTGTGCGCCGTGATGTTGAGTTTGATACGGTTGTGCACCATGATGTTGAGTTTGATACGGCTATGTGCCATAATGTTGGGGCATTGTGTATGCCTTTGTACATCACCCCTAGCATTGTGTATGCTTCTTAATATATTTGGGGCATTGTGTATGCTTCAGTGAGCATTGTGTATGCTCTGTTACATATTTGAGGCATTGTGGTATTGTTGTGGACTCGTAGATATGTTGGTAAATTTCTTTCACTACAGTTATGAAAAGTCCTTAGTCGGTACTCTAGTTGGTTAATTCTTAGTTACTCTGTTGATCTGTTAATTCTTAGTTACTCTATTGAGTTATTGTATAATTATCATATTTACTATATCATTCGTGTAGTGGTGTGTTTGTATGTTCTAACACTTGTTCCAGAGGTATTTAAAGTGGCGGTTCAAGGATCTTACTGAGTTATATTTGCATATAACTCACTCTTTACCTGCATCTCTATGCAGATACCGTAGCGGGAGATAGAGCTAGTGGCTAGCGAGTTTGTTCGAGTGGATCATATTGCTCAAGTGAGGCACCGCATTGCTCGTGGAGGCTTTTGTTTTAGACTTAGCTAGTTCATGTTAGTTATTTCCTTTTTCTTTGGGGTTTGAAAACCCGTCAATAAAACTCATATTACTCTGTTAGATGCTCCATGGTCTTGGTGTGGGATTTTGGCTAGAGTTTTATTATTTGAATGATTATCGGCTTTTTCTTATCAATTGACTAAGGTATTGGACGACAATCATTTCCTCTTAAATTATTTTTAGGCGTGCACTTTTTCTCTTAGTGTTTGTGCAAAATGGTTAAACGTTAGAGTAAGGGGTTCATCTGGCAGGTAGTGTTAGCTGGGTGTTAGTCACTTCTAAAGGGTAGTTTGGGATGTGACAAACACCATCCAATGTAATCTCAGATTCTCGCCATATACAAATCCTGAAAATTCCCAATTATCACATATAAATATTGAATACATTAGAACCCTTTCGAGAGTCATCTACTTTGCTCAAATCTCAATTGTGCCGCCCAAACGGGCCAAACGACATGTGCCCCATTAGTACGACAACACCAAAAGAAGTAACCCTGCCTTAATGCAATCAAGCAAATTCCTACACCATGCACACTACATCTTTCACGAATAACAACTCAACCATTCCATGATTCCCATCCAGAAATTTCCTTGCTTAAGTCATCCTCACAACCAGCTTTTGCAAATTATAATTGATCCATAAGTATGCCTCAGACCGGAACCAATAAAACATATAACCGTGCAATCAAAACATCGATAGTAGAATCTCCCACTTGGCTCAAAGCTATGGAATAAAATATCAATGATCGTACGCTATTACTGTCATAATACCGCATGAGATTCAACAAAATCCTTCATAAGCTCATGTAACACAAACCATCTAATACCTCAAATTATTTGCAAATCTCGCATTCATCCTCGTGACGGTCAAGTCAACTATTATAATCGATCCAAACTCAAATCGCACAAATATAACCCACTGGTAGAAAAAAAAAGCCTCCACACAATATTATAAAAATCACATATCCATAGATTACCTTGCAGGTTATAACCCACATGCTTAACCTCAAACTGACATCTCTTTATACACTTTCACAACCACAATTACAATGCAATCACTTAATCTTCCTGAGTCTGAACTCACCAACAAGGCATGAGAACCTAATTCATTCCACATTTAAACAACATGAAAGATCCTCCAATATACTCATAAGTCGAAACTATATGTCACATCACGACAGAATTCAAGCACCCAATAATCCTTTTTACATCTCAAGCAAACTCTTCTCATCATATTCAATCCATCTGAAAGCACCCCGCAGTCATATCATACTCATCATATAGCCATCCAACCACTCATCGAGCCACAAATTTCACTAATAGGGACACTACCAGACTTATAAGTCCAAAAGTTTGTGCTCACATAATCGTAATCCCCGGCTCAAGCTTTAGTCCGACCCACTATCTCCTCCTCCAGTCTAGCTCATCATCAGTACATGAAAATCACACCTCGCACCTCATCCATGGAATCTCAAGCCGTCGATGCACAGTTGATACCAAACACTCACATACGCATACGAGTGAGTGCAAGAAATTCAAAGAGGTATACTTTAAGCTAAATCAATACCGCACGATAAGTAAAGTAAGATGAGAAGTTTATCCTAAATGTCATGTAGCCTCTCGAAAATAAGTATGGACATCATCATACCGATCCGCAAGACTCTACTAGATACTAGCTCATGACTTGCAGAACCTATGAACCTAGAGTTCTGACACTAACTTGTCACTATCCAAATCCAACTAGCCGTGATGACATCTAACCCAACCCACTAGGTGAGCCATTTAACAATAAACCAGTTCAAATGAGAAGTGCTTTTTTAAAAGGCACTTTTGAGAAAATACACTTAGAAATACTTTTTAAAAGTTTGACCTACTACGTATTCAAAGTATTTTTTAAATTAATTAGCCAAACACAAACTGTTTCTCATGTAAAATACTACTTAAAAAAACGCTTTTGGCCAAACATGCTATTAAGTAATGGACTAGATGCTTGGATTTAACTTGAAAATAAAAATAATACTATCAAGTTTAACACCAAGAATTCATTAATCAACATATCCTTTATTTATACATTATTGAATGTAAACTTTCAATGGTAATGGCAGGTACGTGTTACAATTTCATCATAAATACTAAATAACATTAGACGACGATAACAGAGTACAAACTCTTGCTTCCACATAAACTTTCCCAGGTTTGCAAAAGTAGCCCTTCTTTGGTGCACAATGGCTATCCTCTGAACAAATGCATAGTCCTTCTAAAGCACAACCTTCCTTAACAATGGACAATCCACTCTTTAACCCAAGAATTTGATCT